>JABUQX010090295.1:47500-55000 GCA_015478945.1 Trachelipus rathkii | reverse complement strand
TATATATATATATATATATATATATATATATATATATATATATTATTATATATATATATATATATATATATATATATATATATATATATATATATATATATATATATATATATATATATATATATATATATATATATATATATATATATAGTTATATAAATATATATATATATATATATATATATATATATATATATATATATATATATATATATATATATATATATATATATATATATTAATAATAATAATAATAATAATAATAATAATAATAATAATAATAATAATAATAATAATAATAATAATAATAATAATAATAATAATAATAATAAATTCCCTTTCTAAAGTGGGAGGTAAAGGTGGCACTTTACATCCTGTCAGTAGAACCCTTCGAGAAAGACCTCTGGGTTCTCTGTGTGTCAAAAGTCATGAGGCTAGGTAGGCATGCGTATTTGTTACGCATACTTGTTTGTTGTTGTGCACATCATACCTGGAGATTTTAAAGACGAAGTCAATTTGAAAAAGCGAGTGTGCACCAAATTCTGCGCAGAACTCTGGAAATGTGAATCGAAATAGAAAATTATGAAAATGATGCAGGAATGGTCTTTCCTTTAGTCGTGAACAGATGTTCCGGTGACATGCAAGGTTTAAGGCAGTGGACATCCAATAAGAACGACGGCCGCACAGGGAGAACCTCGACAATCACAACTCTTGAAAATTCTGCAGCTGACATATGATGGTCGACCACAGCGATGTACGTATGTTAATTGGTCCTTTTTCAACTGGTCGCATATGAGGAAACATTTTTTTTGTTTTTCAGAGTTATAATCGCTGGTGAGTAATGAGTTTTCTTTTGTGATAAAAAAACATAGGAACAATCTTCACAATGGAAATGTCCAACTTTACCGATGCCCAAAAGGGGCAAGCAAGTGAAAAGCAATGCCAAAAGCACTATGATAGTTTTCTTTGACTTCAAGGGAATTGAGCACAATGAATTTTATTTCGTAAGTCAAATTGTCAATTCTCAGTTTTACTGTAATGGTTTGTGGTGTTGCGTGAGGATGTGAAAAGTCGCTCAAACTCAGGAGTAAAAACAATGGCTGCTATACCATGACAAGGCTCCGGATAATCCTTTTCACTAAATACTTGAGAGTTTTTGACCAAGAACATTGTGACCACTGTCCATCACTCTATTTATTCACAGGATTTGTTCCCTGCGAATTTCCCCAGAATGAAAATCAAATTCAAAGATCGTCATTTCGATACGCCCGAAGACAGAGTTTCGAGAAAGAATCGCAGGAGGTGCTCGAAAGGTTGGAACACTAGGACATCCATGAAGCGTTCCAATCATGGAGGAAGTGCCAAGAGTGAACTACGTCGAGAATGATAGCAGTCAGTTGGAGTTAAAAGATGCTTAATATTTTTATAGCATCAATCACAAAACTATTGGGTAGCACCTTGTATATATTGCACAAGTTAATTAGTGTGTAAAAGAGTGGATATTGAACAACATTAACTTTGAAAACCATGTTGTCAAAAGTAATATCAAGTCTGTACAAGTCTGTGAATGTAATGTACTACAGGGAGATGAAAATTTTGCTTCACTTTGACAGTTTTCAACAACGTTACATGCGCTCGTTATTTGTGGGTACAATAGGGTCTCTGTGTTATTTGGAACTGGTTTAATTGTGTTTCGGAGCTATCGTAATGATATGATACCCATTCAATGCAACGAAACACTAATACAGAACTCTGCTATTTGAATTTTAAATAAGGCGCTGCCGCTGGAAACGTACGCCAAGATGAGTGCATGTACCGAAACAATAAATACTAACAATGGCGCTCCAAGTACTTACAACGTTCTAAGACATTCACCAACAAGTCAAGAGAAATAGGTTTCCTGGTCATAGCGCACATGAAGGTCGTCCACGACAAATTCAAAAGTCACTGCACAAGAAGATGTACTTTCGCGTCCTGAAAACAGCGACCCTCCGCAAATATGCTACCGCCCATCGCAAGGAAATTTCACAAAGTGCTGCGTGGTGAGTACTGCATGATAACCTAATGCACCCCAACCCATCCCTCACAGAAAGTACGAGGATTATCTGTTCTCACGACAGATGTACGTTTGCCAATGAAGTTTGCAAAGTTGTCAGAATGAGCCCTATTTGTATCGAAGTGTTATTCACGGAAGGAAGGTCTTTCGTCACAGATGCTTAAGTCATACTTAGGCCAGAATTCCAAATGCTACATTCATCCACCACCAAGAGTCATTTACAGCGAACGTTTGAGTAAATATTATAGATCACTTGATTGGGCTGTATCTCCTGTCACCACAATTATATGAAAAAAATTTACAGCATTACTTAGGAAGAGCGACTTCCCGAGCTGTTATATGAGGTAAAACTTATAGTGCGTCAACAAATGTGGTTGCTATGCAATGGTACTCCGGCACACATTACTAGTGATGTGCTGAGATTTTGGACAATGGATCGAAATAGGGAGTCGGTTACATTGCCAGTCAGTTTCTCTCACCTGACTCCTCTTCATTACTTTATTTAAAGGCATCAAAAGCTTTGTGTACGAGACCCAGGTGGACGACTCAATTTACTGTTAGCCAGAAAATTTGAAAGATGTGACATGCTGTGAAGATCCTTCGGGAATTACAGAGCGTCCCAAAGTTTCGTTCGACAATGCAATGCTTTCATTGAATGTGGTTTCGCCAATCGAAAATCTTTTATTTTAACACAATACGTAATGTCCTGCAATCTATGTTTACATATTAAAGACTGTGAAAATAAATTTTATATCACTTGAATTTTGTCTGTAATGACACTCTGCCTCTTCCATTTAAATGTTGGTACTAACTCAAGATTACATAATTACATCAAAGGACATGGATTCCTAAGAAAATGTTGTTTTATACCCACTTCTCTTTACCCTCTTTAAACGTCAATAATCTTTAATTTGAGGTGGACAGAATATCGGAGTCATTTTTAACATTCTCAACAACGGATACTGATTTTATGCGGATAGCAGACGGATATCATGAATAATCTATAACTAATATATATGAGAGTTCAAAATCCAAATACTACCGGTGAGGTCTATGCTCCTCACTCTTTAGGCTTTTGTGCTTTTAACAGGGGTTGTTTATTTTCCATAAGCTTTCACTGTTATCACTCACATGTCAGGTCATTGATAGAAACTTTCAGAGGCAGCACTTCTGTTGTGTGCAGAACCTCTTTCTCATAACGCCGTACTTCCGAATATCTTGGGACAGTATTGGATAGATGGAAGATTTCACAAGATCAAATTCTGGTGTAATGAAAGATGTTGGAGTAAATATGAAAAAAGCACTAATTTTGTCGGAATTGAAAAATGTTGACCGTTTGCACATCAGATTTAAGTGGTAGTTAAAAATGGCATTGTAGCTCAAAAATGTGTGTCTGATTTTTTAGCTAAGTCTAGCTTGATTGATACTCATTTCAATTATTCAGCTACAACTCAAAATGAGTTGAAAACAAATACAATCAGGATTAAATGTAAGTCAACTGTCTGATGAGCAAGATATTCAATTACATTGGAGCAGTAGTCTTCATATGCTTGAAATGAAGCCATCTGCCACCCCGACTCAAACAACAAATTAATAACAAATTAATAACAAAAGATATAAATATTTTTTTCTTTTTTAATAGCTGTACAGGTGTTGTCACTGCTCACTGGAAATCGGCCATACTGGGTTGGGATAATAACGCTCGTCCCTATACGAAACGAAACAAGCGAACAATCTAGGAAATCATAACTTAAACATCAAATGCAATTCACGAAGAAAAGGAAAAAAGGGTGTTGCTGCGAAAAAATGAAGTTTCAGACAAGATGTAAGAAAGACGGTTCAGTAAGGCGTGCTATATAGATCACGGAAGAACCTGTCGGAAAGTCGTCGAAGTAGTAGATCTTACTAGGGAATGTTGGGCGAAAAGAGGAACGTAGGAACGGTAAAAACGTTTGAAATAAAATAAATAAAAGACTATACAAATAATAAAAACAAGAAAAATATAAAAGATAAAATAAGCAAAATACAAATAAAAAATAAAAAACAATAATAAATACAAATAAAATTAAAATATATTTATAAATTAAATAAAATTGTCTTTAATTGTATATCTTCATATGTAGAATTACAGAAATGCAAATTATGAATTTAAAATCTTTTACATATGGGTAGTGGTTGGGGACTTAGACCCAACCTTATGCACCATAAGGTTGGGTCTAAGTCCCGCACCTCGTAACACAAATACTGGAAACTGAACCTTAATTTATTTCACATTAGTCATAGTTATGCAAAAGAGAACCATCCCCTGCTTTAATGTTAAGGGATGGTTCCTTTCTGTATAACTTGGCCCATTATATTCTTGGTTCCTCTATTTCTTAGCATATCAATAAATTAATTTTAATTAGAGATCAATTTTTTACTAAAATGTTTTCGTTACAAAATTTCATTTTGTGGTTAAAACTCTTCCTACTTAAAACTATCCGTTATACACATCTGCGAATATTAAAAATAATCGCATATGCAAATACTGAAAGCTAATATCCGGTATCTCTAATTATATATATATATATATATATAATATATGAAAAAGGATAATCGCATCGGGCAAATACTGAAAAAGCAGATATCCGTATTTCTAATATATATATATATATATATATATATATATTATATATATATATAATATATATAATAGTATATATATATATATATATATATATATATATATTATATAATATATAATATATATAGATATATATAATAATATATATATACGTTATATATATAATATAATATATATAATATATATATTATAATATACATATAAAAAATAATATGGCATTAAACTAAGTGAGATGATTTATGTTCATATATATATATATATATATATATTAAAGCTAAGAAATATAGATATATTATTATATCTGTATGATTAGTTTTAGATAATGAATAGGAAATCGTTATTTTATATTTCTATCGTAATTTTAAATATTTACTTATGCCGCACTAATGTGTGACCTAGCCTCGTACTCGAGGAGAAACATGTGTTTGGTAAGTGTGTCTGTCCCGTGTGATCGATAGTGTACGCTACTCAAGTATATCACAGTAACATAGGCACACACTACTCATGTATAACAACATGCGTTTCTCCTCTGCCAGCTCATATCCACTACTCCTTCTTCTCGATAACCTAGTGAATTAACACTCTCGTTAAGCTATTCATATGTCTATTCACGCCATTAGAGCAAAATAAATGTGCATTGTCTCAATAGTGGGGAAACAGATGCGCTCAATATCTCGTGGTAGCTTAAGGGAGAAGCACGAAGTTCGCATATTCTATGTTCACTAGCTGTCGTTTTCCGTAGTTGACGAAGGTGGTATAATGTGAGGTTTAGGAGATATCCAAGTAAACCAGCTTTATTACTTACAATGATAACCGTAGAGATGCTCTTTAATGAGAGCTTATCTGCGAATGTGTCCCGTGCCATTTCATGTCAACATACCTACTCTAGATTCTCTGGCAGGATTCTTACGATATTTCAAACTATGACGATAAACAAGGTAAAGAAAGACACATAAAATAATAGTATTATATAAGCTATATTCAGAATGTCTATCCATAGAATAGTGAGTATATGCGACGCCTTCAAGATAATAGTAATTATATTATCACAAGTAGTATTGAATGAAACGCTCATTATACAAATTATTTTACTTATTTATATATAGATAATATTTTATGCTTTTAATAATTATATACTATAATATTAAATAAATTTCAGATTTATTACTATTCCTTATATTTATTATTATATTTTACTAAATATTTTATTATTATTACTATTATTACTTTTTTTTTATTGATTATTTCTATAAGTAGTATATAGTGAGAATAATTTATTGTTCTATAGTAAATTTAAATCATTCTATTAGCTAGCAGTAATATACCCTTTGCTCAGTAACCTCAGTGAGTGGATTTACTACTTATATATATATATATTCAACTTAAATATAGCTAATTTACTGTATATATCTATAATATTATTAAGTAAAATATCTTTTTACTTATTTTATTAGTATAGTATAGAGTAAGCTAGTCATATAAATAAGTTGGCTCTACACCTAAGTACTCGGAATTTTAGAAAGATTGTCTCATAATAAAGTTCTGTATTATGCTTATAGTAGCATATACCTAACTCTCACGTGCTTGAACTCACGCAATCTTCTGCCTTCTATTCATAATAAACTCGTGCTTCTAATCTGTTAAAAAGATAAGATCTAACCTTGAATAGATATATTGCAATAAACACCTAAAAATTGCAAGCACGTATTACTGACACGATAAGCAAGAACAACTTTTTATAAAACAACCCTCGACATCACGCATGTACCCGCAGAAGCACACTCCAACTAGCAAAACAAATTCAGTCACGCATCAACCGACACAACACACACAACAAATACACATGCCCTAGAGTACATTGTTCTATCGCAATGAGAAAAACTGGTTCCTCTAAATTATACCTTTTAAGCTTCCAAAAAGACTAATGATCCGAGTTGGTTTTATTTAAAATTAAAAATAATCGCGTATTAAAATTTAAATTGGTTGGTCTCAGGCATCAAGTAGCCATTATCAACACTTCTATACATCATATAATGTAAATATAATATAAATAATAATTAAAATGAATAATATATATATAATAATAATTAAAATAATAATAATAAAATAATGAATAATAATAATAAAATATAATAATAAGGAATTATAAATAATTAATATGTAAATATAAATATAATGATATTAATTATAATAATTAATTAATTAATAATAATTAAATAATATAATAAAAGTTATATATTATTATTATTTATTAATTATTATTTATTAATTAGTATTATTATTTTATTATTTTCTATTTTTTAATTGGACAAAGGAGAAAAAGAGTAACTTACCGCTAAACACTTTCTTTATCGTTAAAGGTCTATCCCCCAAGGGAGAGTCCTTGCCTCCTTCCAATGAGAACCCAAGTCCTGCTCCATCTTTTATCAGAGTAATATTCATAGTGGCCCTCTGGCATAGTGCGACAGGTAAATCTGTGTAAAGAAATGAGAGAACAATGAGTTTAAAATTAACCTAAAATTTAAATTTTTCCATAAACTAACTATAAAACTAAAACCAATTCAATATGCAGAAATGATCGCTCAATTTAACAAGGCAATCAGATCCTGATTAGTATTTTTCAATTTGTCAAAACAGTTATTTCTAGACAGGATTGTTCAATTTATCAGAACAATATATACTAATCAGAATTTTCATTTTAACAGAACAATCCTTTCTGAAATTAATTATTTATTTTCAAAATAGTAATTAGTATTATCTTGAGATGACGCAATTATAACATAGATACATAAGATAGTGCTTACTATTATTATGCATTATT
>JABUQX010090295.1:35000-42500 GCA_015478945.1 Trachelipus rathkii | reverse complement strand
GTAAAATAATGAATTTATTGAGAATACTGTAATAAAGATGAGTAAATTTTCATAGCTATCTTCGTGCTGATGCTACTACTATTTAATTTATAGTTTTATTATTTTTATATATATATATATTATTATATAATATATTTATAGTATATATATATTATATATATATTTATATATAATATATTATTTATTTATAAAATTAATTTTCCAAAAAGCTTAATATTAAATATGGATGGTGTGGTTGTGGCTGAATAAAGGTTCATATATATTATAATATATTTATATATATATATATTTATAATATATTATATATATACTATATATATATTTATTATTAATATTATATATATTATTATATATTAATATATATATATATAATATTATATATTTAATAGTATAATTATATTCTAGTGGGGTCGTGGAACCGAAAATGGGGGCACTTCAACATATTTATATATAATTATATTATTATATATATAGTCATATATATAAATCTATATATTATATATATATAGATATATATATATATCATTTAATATTATTTATTGTATTCTAATATATTCATATATATAATATATATTATATTATTATATATATATATTATGTGATGGGGAATTCCAGATTTCCAACCGAATAGCGATCCGATACGATACTGATCGACGTGCTGAGATTCGATTTAGATTCCCACTTCGTATTCAGTTTGAAACAATGTCTTCAACTGATGAATGGTTGCAATGTACTGGGATATTTCTTCCAATTAATCTGTGAATCTTCTTGGATTAGGGAGTCATTTATTCTATATTTGGTTTTATTAAAGAGTTTAATCAAGTTGGTTGCTTAAAACATTGCAACTTAGTTTTACTCCTTTTAGTTTCTGTAATATTACTGTAGAGATCTTCCTTTTCTGTTCTTATTACTTTCTTCTTTATCTTTATTTTTGGATATTATATATTTAAATGTTTAAGCATATTTGTTTTTGTAAAGTCACCTATATGGTTCCTCCTTGATATTTATTTTAATTATTAGTAATTATTTTTGATTGATCATCTTAGCTATGTCGATAATTTTCATGCTAACTTTTTGTTCAAGGAATAGATCCTTCTTTGCTGCTGATGGGTAACTGCTTGCATAATTAGATATTATAGTATAAGTATAATTTAAAATTTTTATATAATTAATTTTATATTTTAGTATATTCTTTAAGTATAATATGAAAAAAGTAAATTTATTTAATATATATATATATATCTTATATATATAATATATATATATATATATATCGGATATAATATTATATATATATATATATATATTAATATTATATATATATATAATATATAGTATTTTTATTATTATTATATTATAATATTTCTAATATCTTATTTTTTCAGTTTACATAACATAAAATAATTTAAGTTTTAACCAGTTCAGTTGGGAATTTTAAGGTTTCATTACCACCAAAAAAGTTGCATCAATAATAATCTACTCTTAACGTTCTAATATTTATTCCTTTAGACCTTTATTATTGAATTTTATTCGGTAGACTACTAGGAAGTGCTACCTTAATTACTGGAATTTACGCCGTGTGTGTGATGTGTATGCCATGAGTGAAATTTTGAATGTAATAACGATTAATGTCTTACTATCGCCTCACATTGGAATCATTCAACCAAGTGTGAATTGTTTACTAATAACTTTTAAAACACCTATAATTTATAATATATTAAAAACATAATGTGTATTCAATAGTAATATTTAAAAGCAAAGGGAAATATAAGAATGCCTCACTTCGATTAGGGTTTATTTTCATAACATGATAGAACATTGCAAATGCTACTACGATGATGGTCCCTGTGAAATAAATGTATATGTTAGGCTTACGTAAATGCGCCGTCAAATTTCTTAATATAAATAGATTACGAGAACTAAGAAATTAAAATCAATATGGCAGACTTCGAAAAATATTGTTTTTGATATCAATAAAAAGTCAATAAAAATTTTCTGATGTCTACAAAAGAATGGTAAATAATTTGCCCGATCGATTCCCCCGATTTGAAAAACAGCCGATTCCTCCGATCCGATGCCGATTCCAAGTAAATATTACCATCACTATATATATATATATATATAGTATATATATATATTGTATATTATATATAATTATATATATATATATAATAATAATAAATTATATTTAATTATATAATTTAATTATATATATATATTATATATATATATATACCACTATATTCAATTTTTTTTATATTCATTTTTTTCATATTTAACTTCGAGAGGAGGTTTGTGGAAAAATCCTCAAAATAGAAAAATAAGAATGTACGATTTTTTACGTTTGTAATGAAACACAGATGTATTTGAAAGCTTTATCATTATGCTTTCTGAGGCTCAATAAAAATTCTCAGTCAATGATACTTAACAAAATAATTGTTTCACAATATAAGAGAAATAGATGATCTTAATAAGTTACTTAGCGTCTTGTATAACTTTTAACTATATTTATTAATAGTAAATAAATTATAATTATTGAAATTATTTTATTAATATTCGTTGCTTTTATTTGTTTTAGAGGAGGCCCGGCCTCCTGTGTTTCCAGTAAAAAGAGTCAGATATATATATATGATATATAATATAATATATATATATTATATATTATAATTTAAATATATTTATTATATAGTATATTATATATTATATAAAATATATATATTAACTATATATATATATATAATATCTATATTATAATCTCGCGCAATTTTTAAAAACTAACGACAGTATTCTGCCATTGAATATTTTACCCTTGTATTTTTTCTACATGGGAAGAACAGGAAAAGCAGACCTTTTTAAGAGATGTAGTCATGCCATGAAATGCTGCATAAAATTATTATTATTATATTATTATTATTATTATTATTATTATTTTATTATTATTATATTTTTTATTATATGTGTATATTATAACAATGTCCATTGGGTGAGCTCTTTTATGAGTAATATATAGTATAATACGTATTATTTATAATTTTGTATATTTTAATAACTATATATTTTGATAAATAAAAATCTATTTTTCTATATATATTCACAATTGATAAAATCAATATATATTATATTAATCTATATATTTGAGTGTGTGTGTGTGTGTGTGGTGTGTTGTGTAGTGTGTGTGTGTTGTGTGTGATGTGTGTAGTGTGTGTGTGTGTGTGATGTGTGTGGTTGTTGTGTGTGTTGTGTGTGTGTGTGTGTGTGTGTGTTGTGTGTGTGTTTGTGAGGGTATATATGAGCGTGTGTGTGTGTGTGTGTGTGGTGTGTGTGTGTGTGTTGTGTTGTGGTGTGTGTGTGTGTGTGTAGTGTTGTGGTGTGTGTGTGTTAGTGGTGTGTGTGTGTGTGTGTTGTGTGTGTGTGTGTGTGTGTGTGGTGTGTGTGTGTGTGTAGTGTGTGTGTGTGTGGTGTGTGTTGTGTGTGTGTTGTTGTGATGTGTGTGTGTGTGTGTGTGTGTATGTGGTGTGTAAATGATTTTGTGTATGTGTGATTGTTGTGTGGTGTGGAACGATATCGTGTGTGGTGTGTGTGTGTGCGTTTTTTTAATGCGAACCCGTCTTCGTTCTGCTTTCTCTTCACATCGGTCAACTTGCATCTTTCAAACTCAAAGTCTCCAGACTTTGTTCTTATACAGTATCATTAAAAAAATTACATTTAATTTTGAAATCCTTTGAAAAATGCAAATTACTACTTTATTTTAATGACATTTAATTTTCCACTGGCCATGGTATATTTTAAATAGTTGCAGTAATCGCATTTAGATGCAATTCAATCTTTATAACAAAATTTGAGTATTGATAGTTCCTATTAAATGAAGTTTAGTTTAAAATTATACTTTAATAATTTCTATACGTTGAGTCGAATAAGTTTAAAAATAATAATAAAATAAACACAATTCAACAAGTAAAAAGTTCCATACAAAAGAAATAAACTTTATTAAATGTGATATCCTTGCATTAAATATAATTACCTGTATACACAATAATATGAACGTCGTAGAATAAATTTTAAAATTAGCACCATCTTACATGATTTAAGCTTTTATAGTAACAATTCTATGAATATAATACTCCAATATAAATGGTTAAGTTAAATTTTATGGTCGCGGTTATGGTTGAGCAAACTTTATGTAATTAATAAGTAATCGATTGAAAAAAAAAACGACAATTATTATTAAATTTAAATTATAACTGATTAGTTCATCCCAAAACAGATCTGAAATAGAATTAAGTTGGAAATAATAGGTTTTATTTCCGGATATTGATTATGGACAATAGTTAATGCCAAATTCTGAAGAAAAATTAAGTATGAAGAATAAACTTTATATAGGAAAGCCTAAATTAAATAAAGAGGCTTTTAGGAAAGTTATAATGTATTAATTTAATAGAGAATTTCAATATAAGTAATTAGTTACTACCAATCTATATATATATTATATATATATATATATTATATTATAATATATATTATAATATTTATATATATATTATATATATTATTATTATTACTATATATAATGTGTATTAATATTATATATATATAATATTTTTTTATTTATATATATTTATATATATATTTAAATTATATATATAAGTATTAATATATATAATAATAGTATATATATATTAATATAATTATAATATATATTATATTATATATATCATACTATAGTTAACAAAAAATTGTTTTTTTAATAGGTTTTTTTTACCTCTTTTTAAAAGTTTGGTTTAATAATTTTTTTTATCTCTTTCAATATTTTCTTTTCAATTTTTTTCCTTTTAACTAATTCATTAGAATGGTTGGGCGGATTTTCTTTTGAATGTTGATATGGTTTTTTAAATATTAATTATTTATTACATTTTAAAATTATTTTTTTTCAAAACTTTTAAATGGATAAACTTTTTTTTTTATACTGAACTGATGTTAAATTTTATTGCAAAATTTTGCAAATAATTAGGAGAGTACTTTCTTGCGGTCTTTGATATATTATATATATTATATATATTACTAGAAACTATATATAATAAAATAATATATATATATATATATATCTATATATTATATAGTATATATATATATATATATATTATATCTTATATTATATTATTATATATTATATATGTATATATATAAATATATATATATATTATATACTAATATATATTATATTTATATCATATATTATATAATATATATATATATTATAATATATATATAATTTTATATATTATAATATATATATTATATATATGATTTATATATAATATATATATATATAATAATATAATATATATCTATTAATATTTTATATATACATCTCGCTTACTCAAGAAGTACTAGTATTTGAATAAAAAAATAACGTATTAAACGCAAATAAAAATTGATTAAGTATAAAATACAGATATAAATGCTACAATGGAGGTCGTGGGGGTTAGGGGTGAATGTTGGGGGATGTTAAAAGTGAATGAATAAAAAAACTGAACGATAGGAAGGATGGAGAAGTGGATTGGGGAAGGTTATCAATATTGCAAATATATTGGGCCAATAGTGTGAGTGTTGAGTGTGTGTGCATTAGCGTATATACTAGGGGAGTGCGTCCGTTATTATGAAGGCAGCGCTTGACATTAATAAACTTATAATAGATCAATGGTGCCTTTTAAAGGCGGCGTTTACCCAACCAACCTTCATGCAACAACCCAGACTGAACGTGAATAGATAGTTAGGGAATAAGCGGAATAATAGAAGTTTATAAAGGTAAGAGGTGTAAGGAGTATATCGTAAAGGTGTGGAAAGCCTATGGAACGTGGTGTTTACACATACACAAATGGATTTATAGAGAGAGAGAGAGAACGAGGCAGAAGAGAGAGAGATGAAGGAGATGGAAAGAGAGAGGGCGAGAGGAGGGAGAGGAGAGGAGAGGAGAGAGAGAGAGTAAAGAGAGAGGAGAGAGAGAGGAGAGAGGAGATAAGAGGAGAAGAAGAGAGAGAGAGAGAAGAGAGAGAGGGAGAGAGAAGAGAGAGAGAGAGAGAGGGAGGAGGGAGAGAGAGAAGAGAGAGGAGAGAGAAGAGTTAAGAGATGAAGAGCAGTGATAAGGCAAGGATATGTAATGTGATATATGAAGATAGAGAGGTAGGATGAAGGAGAGGAGATAGTAGAGGAGGAGGAGCAGAGAGAGAGAGAGAGAGAGAGAGAGGATGAGGAGAGAAGAGAGAGAGAGAGGAGAGAGAGAGAGGGAGAGAGTAATAGAGAGAGAGGGAGAGAGAAGAAGAGCATGAGAGAGAGAAGAATTAAAATGAATAAAGTTAATGGTAATAGGTCCAATTAGTGAATGTAAAAAGATGATTAAAGTGGGGTGATGGAGAAGTAGAGTATCGCGTACATTAAGCAAAAACAAAATGCAGAATGTGCACATAATTATATAAAAGATGAATGAAACTGGAGAATGATTGCCGTAGGTCGCTGCAATCCAATATTGGGAAAATAATATATAATTTAACAATTAAAATTTACAACCATTTTTATAAATACCTATAAAATGGAATTCAGGGTTCCAAAACGGAGCAATTTTGGAGGACACACATAACCAACTAACAATAATAATAATAATAAAATAGAAATCAAAATTATAAAATAATCTAAATCAATATCTTCTTAATATAATAATATAATTAATATATAATAATGAGATTTAAAATAATATAGTTCTTTCAATAAAGTTGAGGATGGTTTGTGTTTCATTGATATGTGCAGTGTGGGTGATGGGCAGAAAGCATATGATGTGTGGTAAACGACATGGTGTGGAATATCAGGACTAGACTGAATGCAGACATGCTGTGCGATGCTGATGATGAAGAATAGATGCAGTCAGATAGCTGATTCTACTTCAGCATGCTTGGTTTCGTTGTGAATGAGCTCAGACGGATGGAGTTTTGGGTGTGAGCAGCACGGCTCTAATGCTGCAACAGGCTGAATTAAGAGTCGGATGATGTCTGCTATGCGTGATGCTGATTATTCAACTAACTTACACTTCATCAACTGATTTAAATATTAATTATCAATCAAAACTATACCTCTAATTTTTATATTATAATTATTAAATTCCTCTACCTCTTGTCTTCGCCTATTGCTTTCGCCTCCCCCTCGATTCCCCATACTTTTTTTCGTCTCTTTGCCAACGAGTCATTGCCTACTCTCACACTTGTTCAATAGCCTCCCACTCCGAAAGGTGTGTTCGGGACTCATAACACCCCCTTAGCTTCTGAATTACTTGATTTCAACTCCAAAAATTAAAAAACGCTTTGCATGTCATCCTAATTTGATCTGGTATTCTCGCTCCTCAGTCTCTTCCAATTCTACACTCCTGGTCAGCTCACGAGCAGTGTGGGCTTCGGATACGCCTATGCTTTAAAACGGTAAGGTTTGGGTGTAAATTCTTATCGTTCTGCATCA
>JABUQX010090295.1:7500-32500 GCA_015478945.1 Trachelipus rathkii | reverse complement strand
AGAAGTCGTGTTTAAGCGTCATAGAAGGTGAGAATATATTGATTTATGTCGAGAGAAGCAATGATTTTACTTTCTCTATAACTTTTCAAACGGCACATTGGAAACTCCTCTCGCAAAGATCTCAAAATGTTTTACCTAATGCACCAGCGCACGACAGATTTCATGCTCAATACTGCGCTCAATTGAGATCCTTGTGTAGACAAGAAAATCAAAAAAATTGCTTCTAGGGCGTTGGGTAATTCTTTCATGGAATAGGATGTAAGCCTTCTTTAGAGCTCTCGTTCGGTCGGTAAACCTCTTTAGAAGCCAGGGCTTACCCTCTCCTTACTGACGAGATGTGGATATGCTCCATGTCTCCGTCACTCTGTTGTTAACTGGGAAATTTTCATTTCTGGACCGTCATTTAGAGATACTCACGATAATCGTGATTCTTTTCACATGCTTTTGGTTCTTATTTTTGCTACCACGAACAGTCCTTTCTTTTGAGGTCCAACGTATTGAGTGGTTTTGGTTCACTGTGTACTATTTAATATAGCAATATTTTTTCGTTATGTAAGTGGTGAGGTTTTCTCTTTATTTTTACTATGTGCAGTATAACTCGCTTAATAAACACCTTATTTAATTAGGAGTAGTCGAATAATAACTCCAATTATCTTAATAGCAATGTATAATATCTATAAATATATTAAAATGTTATTATAATACTCATTTTCGTAGAGATAATATACATATTGACATTATCAATTATATATTCTTATTTCTAGATTAAATTTATGGCAACTATATTTCACACAACTAAAAGGTTTGTCTCTCTTTAATAAGATAAGGTATAGTGGTTTTCTACATACTCTTCGATTTATTTTTTTTGGCTTGATAATTTATTCGTTCATTTTTATTATATCTAATTGTGTTGTGTGTGAAATTCTTTCTTTTTGCTTATACACATATTCTTCTGAGCTCTTAATTCATCTGTATTCGCAAACAGGAATCACAACTTGCCCTCGAGGAATAGTTCGTGTGTATTCTCAGAGATTTTTCTATCTTAACAACATAATGCATTTCTAGCACAGATATTGGTTTTTGAAATATATATATTCACTAACCCTAATGCATTTTATACAGCCATAAGTATAAATATAATAATAATAAATAATAATAATATAATAATATAATAAATAATAATATAATAATAATAATAATATAATAATCTAATCCATAACAGCCTTCTCTAGTCGTATTGTTTATTATAAGGAGCGCTTATTGCTAAATATAAAAAAAAGCTAGATATATTAAAAATAAACAACATTCAGCCAATCCTTGTAATCTTCCATAGAATTAAGAATTTTATTAAATTTTATCATATATATATCTGAGTTCAAAGTGTATAGTATTTGCATCATATGATACATTATCTTATAAAAGTTATATAGGAATGAGAGCTATGGTTTTTCGTGTGTGGTTGTGAATAAAATTTATTATATCACTCGAGTGATATATAATTAGGGTATATAATAAATTGACATAAGATAGATATAAGGGCATTATAAACTCAAATATTCCTCTTCACATAAATAAATTTATATATTAGATATATATAACTTAATATTATTTATATTATATTAATTATTAATAAATCTGATTATGGACTAAATTATGAATACTAAAATACTATTGTCAAATATATACTCACATAATCACATACACATATAAACTGAATAAGGTAGTGTTTCATGTCATCGTGGAAATTTTACCGACAATCTCCTTCGACGCCATCATCAACAATGAACATTTCAATAAAGCATATATATATATATATATAAAATAATATAATATATAATAATATAAAATTAATTATCATTTTATTAACTAAATTTTTGTATTTTATAATATTAATATAATAATAATTAAATAATTATATATATATATATATATAATAATCATAATTAAATAATATATCTAATATAATAATAATAATAATAATAATATAATAATATATAAAATAAATAATAATAATAATATTAATTAATTTACAAAAATTATAATTAAATAATATAATATGTATAAAAGCATAATTAAAAATTTAATAAATATATAATAATAGATTATATAAAAAATAATTATTAATATTAATTATAAATAATAATTAAATAATTATGAGAATATTGGTTAAATTAAATATAATTAAATTTAATTTTTACTTTACATAATTCTGAATAATTAAATTAGAATAATATAAATATGTAATATATAATATAAGTAAGGAAGATGAAGAAGAAAACAAAACTTTTGAGAGGGAATGTTTCTAACAAGAAGTAGGTACTGGTTCGAAGTCTTAAGTGAGAAACTCCATTCTCAGATAAAGAAGAAAGCAAGTAAAGTAAATGGGAACTGAAGATTTGAAGAACAAAAAGTTTGTTTTAGAGAATATGAAGAAGATGAATGAGGAGAAGAAAGAGAAAAAGAAAATAAAGATAAAAAAAAGTAAAAAGAATAATAGACAACAAAGAACTCAGAAGAGAACAGAACTCATTCCCAAGGAGCAATATATACAGTCTACTTCACATAGTTACTTAATAATTATAATAATAATTAATATAATAATATATAATAATAATATATATAATAATATATATATTAATAAATAATATAATAAATATAATTAAAATAAATAATACAAGTTTGAAGTAAAGATAAATAGGAAAGAAGAAGGAAGATAGAAGAAAAGTATTATAGAAGAAGAAGTAGAAGAATATACTTGAGATAGATAGATAGAAAGGAAGAAAGAAAGATAAGATAGAAGAAAGAAGAGAAAAGAAGTAAGAATAAAAAGCAGAAGATGAATGAGGAGATATTGAAAAGAGAAAAAGAAAATATATAGAAATTAGATAAATAGAAAAAGAATAAATGAAAAAGAAAATAAAGAAAAGAAAAAGATAAAGAAGAAGAGGAAGAGACAGAAAAATTAGATTCGAAACTATGCAATACAACGTTTATAACAAGATCACCATTTGCAGAATTCCTTTAAAGAGAAACTTTCTTATTAAAAATTCTATATAAATTAATATAATAATAAATAATAAATAATAATTATATAATAATAATTAAATAATTATACATAATAATTAATAATATATATAATAATTATAATAGAAGAAAGAATAATGGAAGAAAGATGAAGAAACAGGAAGAGAAGATGAAGAGCGAATGAATTATAAAGAGAAGATAAAGAAGAAGAAGAAAAATATAGAAAGTGGAAGAAGAAGAAGAAGAAGATATAGAAAGAAGAATAAGTAAAGAAAGATGAATGATGAACGAAGAAGAATGAAGTGGAAGAAAAAGTAAGAATAAAATGACAAACAGGCAAGAGTGAATAGAAGTTAGAAGTTTCAATATTTCTATAACATCCGAAGGCTACTCTGTTTTGTCATATATTTAAATAATATTATTTTCTTATTATTTATATAATTTAATTATATTAATTTATTATTAATATATTTATATATTATTAATATTTAATTATTATTATATTATATATTATTATTTATTATTATTAATTATATATTATTATATATTTATTATTATATTATTATTTATATATTTAATCTATTAAATATAAATAAATATTAATTTTATTAAAATTTATTTAATTTAATTTATTATCAAAAGATTTATATAAAATTTAATTATTTTATATTATTATCATTAAATATAATTATTTAGAAATTTATTTTATAACTATAAGTTAAATAAGCAATAACATTAATTATTTAATTTAAATTAAAAATTAGGTGCCACACTTCATTCAAATTTATTAGGGTTAAAACGAGTTATATCTTTGTCATTTTTTATTTAAAGTTATTTACATGACATCCTTTAAAGTAACTCACAGTAAATTCAGTTTTCAACATTTTTGGCATCAAATAGTTTATTGTAATTCATATTTCTACGTATGAGAAATGTGTTTATCCATTATATAGTATGACTAAATTATATATATTTCGATGATTAATTATAAATGTAATGAAAATATAAATTAAATTTTTATTTACAGAACGACATTAATATACTTCATCTAATTACATTATTATAAATCAATAACAATAATAATAATAATCAATTTAATTACAGTAAACGTATATAGGCATTCGTATACTTTCAATTGTTTTAAATGTTTTCCATATTTATATTATTTATTATTAATTATTATTTATTTTATTTATATTATGATTATTAATTATTAATTTATATTTACTTTATTATATATTATTATTCTTACTTTCAGTATTTCAAATATATCATATACATTACATAATAGTTGTAAATATTTATTAATTATGTGAATATTATTATAGGTTAAAAATTATTATAATATTATATATATTGCGTTAAGTCAGATTTGGATATTGGATAGAAATTAAACTATAGGGGGATAAGTTAAAATATCAAAATTAATAATATATATAATACTATTATACCAGAGGGTTTTTCTATAATATACAATTTTAGATTCTTGAGGTACCTAACTGGGATAGTCTTTTAATTCGACACGCTTTAATACTTAGTGAGGTTGTGACGATTTTAGATTGTTTCGCAACTGAATTTTGCTTGCGTGCTCCATAATTAAACTAGTACTATCCAGAGTCAAAATTATCACGCTTAACTCACTCATTGATTACAAATTGGAGAATATCAGAAAACACTGTCTACGCTGAAGTGCATTACTCTCTTTTTATGGAGTCGTGTCATATTCCGCTAAATTAACAAAAAAAAAAAAATAGGAATAGGGCACATTAAAATATTATCAAATCTTCATATGCACAATGTGGGATACTCTCACCACATTCGGTGGTGAAAGATAAATTTCCTGACCTTAAATATTATTATCAATAGAAACAACAACAAAACAAGAATCCAAAACAAACAGCACTATTCAACATAAATTAAACCTAGGGCTATTATCAGTATTCATAACATTACCCAAATCATACTATACTTATCATTCACTCGATTATTTGAAAATAACAAATAATCGTAATAATTATTTTGTCTTATAGATGGGAACTATATTTTTAATCATAATCATAAATTTATAAATATAAAATCAAACATAATATAAAAAAGCAAATTAATGAATTTGTAATTAATACAAATTCATATATATATAATATTAAATAATATAATAATTAATTAAACAATAATAACTTAACAATAATATAAATATTAAACTCAAATAAAATTGAAAAATTATATATTAAATGAATAGTAATATTAACAATAAAATTTAACAATTAAATATAATTGTTAATAATATTAAATAATTATATAATTAATATAATAATTAAATAAATAAGAAGTAAAAGAAGAAGAGAAGAAAGAAGATAAGAATAAAGAAGATATAGATAGAAAGAAGTATAACAAAGAGAAGATAAGAAGAAAGATAATATTTTGAACTCTTATATAGAGCTAATAAATATATATTATAAATATAATAAATAAATTATAATAAGTATTAATACTTAATTGTAAGATAATAATGACCTGTTATAACAACAATAAAGAATAATATAATATTTATGAAATAATAATAATAATGATATATAAATAAATTAATAAATAATAATAGTATTAGAAGAAGAAATGAATAGTAATGAAAGTAAAGAATAGATAGAAAGAAGAGATAGAAGTAAAGTAAGAAAGAAGAATGAATAAGAAGAATGAAAGGAAATCAAAGACAAAAGAATAGATAAGAAGTAATAAGAAGAAGATAGAAAAGAAGAAAGAAGTAAAGTAAAGAAGAGGAACGTTCCTCAGTCATGATATAAATTTAAGAACGATTTATTGAGAGTTGAATTATACCGTAATTAACTAGTTTTCAAAATAATAAATAAATACTAATTAAATTAATAATATAATAAATATATATTTTCAAATTATATATATATTAATAATTAAATTATAATTATATAAATATAATAATAATAATTATAAATAATAATTAATTATAAATAAATAAGAATAATATTAAGAATAATAATAAATATAATATATAATTAATTATAATAATTTAATTTATAATAATATATATTAATATAATTATAAATTAATATTATAAAAATAATTAATAATAATAAAATTATAATATTATAATTAATAATAATTAATATATATAAATGTTAATAAGCTGATAATACTATCAATGATGAAACCGACAATGGAAATAGATATTTATAATAATAATAATAATAATTTAATGATATATATAAGATAGAAGAATAGATAAAGTAATGTTGAAATATATACATCAATACATACATTTATAAATAATTGAAAAATATAAATAATTCATACTTTTATTTAATATATATATATATAATATATAATATATATAATATTTTTAGTTTTTAAATAATTATTGTATTTATATATATTATTTTAATATTCGCTAAGTAAATAAAAAAATTATTATTAATTTTTAAAGTAATTATTATTATAATAAATTTATTAATCTGAAGAATATAATCATTATTAAATTACTTTTAGATTTGAAAGCGAAAGCGAAGGCAAATAACTATACTTTGAGTTTAAACATAAAATTGAATGAATAAAATTATAAATTTCATGCAAAGTAATTATTACTTTAATATATTTTATCACACTGCAGTGTAGTTAAAAAATCATCTAATATTCTTAAAATTTATATGGATGAAACTATATTATATATATATATTAAATATTATATATTATTAATATATATATATATATTATTAATTAATATATATTAATTAATATAATATATATAAATATTAATATTAATTATTATTATATATATATAATATATATTAATTATATATTATATATATATATATATAATATATAATTATAATATATATATTAAATATTAAATTATATATATATTAATATATAGTAATATTATTAATATATATAATATATATTATATATATATCTATATATATATTAATATATATATTAATATATTATATATATATATATATTATATATATATATAATATTATATAATATATATATATAATAATATATTATATATATTTAATATTAATATAATATATATATTATTTATATATATTATATAATTAATATATATATATTAATATATATAATTTATATATTATATATATATATATATATATTAATATATATATATATTTAATATATTATATATTTATATTTAATATATATATATTATATATAATTTTTTTATACTTTAATATTCATATAATATAATATTATATTAATATATATATCATTATATATAATATTAATATATATATTATTAATATATTATTATATATATATATATATATATTTTTATTAATATATAATAATATTATATATATATATATATTATATATATATATTAATATATATTAATATAATAATATATATATAATATTAGTTATATATATATATTATTATATATATATAATATATTTATAAGAAAAATAAAATAAGGGGAAATAGGATACAGTAATTTATTCATACTTATAAAGCATAACGTTTAATTATTAAATATTATATATATACATATATATTAGGATCTTATATTAATATATGTTATTCAAAAAAATGAAGTATTAAATAGTGATTATAAATATATATTTATACATATAGATGTGTAAAAAACAAATAATAATAATATTTAAAAAAAAAAAATAAAGTGCAAATTATTATAATATTTTATACAAAATAAAAAAAATAGATATCAAAATATATTTTAAATAAGTAAAATTGGTTTATAATATGTACTATACAACACCAAAAATAAAAATAGAGAATGTTTAGTACTAATATGATATAAATTATTATTTTTTAAAAGATTTATACTTCATCAAACTACTTTATATGATATAAAGACTTGAGCTTGGTTTATATAGAGACTTTAAGCATATATACTTAAGTGTGTTTACATATTCATATACTGTTTACGATAGACTATACGTAGTGATGATCTAACTGTTAGTGGTATATATGAGTGTTAAATATCTCTTGCTGGTATTTTATTATTTTTAAAGATATTTAGTACTATTTTATGGGTGTATGGCAAGGAGTTTCATTTCATTTTATTCCTATAATGAATAACGTAATAATTATTATCATAATATATCGATTAAATCCATAAACAGTAAGCTCCTTGAGCGTCAAAACATGTGTTCTGTATTATATATATACACTATGTAATTATATATAGTTAGCGGTGTGCATATACTGATATAAGGTTCAATCTAATTTTTCCTATAACTCATTCGGTACTAACTCGTTTTGATTATTTCTTATCGCTAGATCTTGTATAATCTGCTGCAATATTTTTCTCTTCCTGGTAATAGGCGAAACCGTAACATGATTGTCTGTATATTCCCTCATGGGCGTTTCTCCACCAGATGCTTAGTTTTCAGTAATATTGCGTTTGTCTTTATATATGTTGATAATAATAAATACTAAGAGTGTAATTGAACCTATTACGTATATCGTCGTCGTGATTGTCTATCTGCTAATAGTTATAATCCCCAATTTATTGTCACGTTCTACGAAATGATAACAATACTCTATCATGTTACTATATACCGGTTCTATTACTTCGTTCAAATACTGCTCATCATGATTTTAAACTTCGCAAGTATATAAGAATTAAAAGTGACCTGCTGTTATGTATTATGAGATAGGATGCGCTATAACTAGGTTATTAGAGTGAGTATATTCAGTTCGCTAATATCACTTAATTTTATATCGACGAAAATAATAAGCGCTAACAATAATCTTTAGGGTGAGTATTATATGTAACGCTATAATGCGGTAAGAACTTTATGGTGTGAATACTAGAGGAAACTCAATCTAATTTCATACATAGAGCAAATATTTAGAACGTACAACTGTGATAATGAATAAGCTCATTCGCCGGTATTACTATTGGAGAACGTGTAAATCTTTTAAGCTATGTAAACAAGATCATTATATATACTACGTGACTCTCACATCAGAAAACGTATAACTCAGACCTGAGTAACCCTAATGATTAAAGGTATACCCTATAAACGGTTAACTAATAGATAAATGAACAGCTGACTTCTTTTATGTTATACTCCATATGAGAAAAGCTAAATGGGGAGTACTAACGGTTAAGCTCTTTAAATGGTAAATGTGAAACATGACTGCATCTTTTCTATTGTATTATACAAAAGGATAAGCTAATATAATGACAGCTGCTTTTTGATATATATCATCTCGAGGCCTATACTATATTTTAACCATTGTCTTCCATGCTAGTGGCTTTTTTTCTTAGATTGTTGGGTCGGTAACATACGATTCTTGCGCTGTTGTATTTTATCTCACATTATAAATGACTATAATGAGAGAGAACGTTAATTAAGTATATAGCTAATTACAGTGATATGAGAATATTATGGTGACTAATAACTCTATGAGGATATACGATTAAGATAGTACACGTTATCTATCTAATATATATATATATATATACACATTATCTTAGCTAATGGTCATATTTAATATATATATAAAAATACATTTTGGAATAAACTTAAGAATATCCACACCTATTGCTATAGTTAGAATATTATATAGGGCCATCGCAGGAGATGGAGTATAGGAACTAATGTCTCTCTGACACACTCAAATATATTAAAGTGTGGTCAGACATAGCTACAGACACTATCGTCTGCAGCGCACATACTATTACTCTTACTTGGTAATAAAAGAACACAAGAAGAAAATAAAATTACACCGACGTATACTAAATGAGTATATACTGTTTCAGTCTAGTTCATTTACAACATGGAGAACAAAAATGACTTTGGAACATTTTGAATTAAGCTTCGTCGAGTCTTCACACGCAGTGATATTATAGATACTTTATTAGGCGATTATATGGTAGCTTGAGTTGATCGTGTTGTTCGGAAGTAATTCTGTGATTAGGGAGATATTCTTATATGAACTCATTGTGGTACTCAAAGAGAGATGGAATAAATGTTTACGGAGATCTGAATCAGATTAATTATCTATAAAGGTCGAGAAATTGGTTTTTTAGGGGAGATGGGAACAAATAAGGTTTCAAAGAGGTTGCTACTGGAATATATAGATTATATATGACTAATTATGAAAAGAAGTGTGGAATGTAGATTAAGTACAGATTATATAGGAAGTACATATTTCATGATATAAGTGACAGAATTGTTTTTGTACACAGCATCGCACTAATTGATGTTATATATGATGAATAAATTAAACATGTGGAGTCTGACTGGGAGTAATGAGAAGAAGAGAGAAAGAGGGACTCGACTCTTGGGTATAGTGATGGGCAAGACCTTACAAAAATCATCCAACCGTAGAGAGGCAATTGGGAACCTACAGTTCTTTGGTGTGCTGTGGCACATGTGGAATGCTGTGTATTTTCTTGTAAATATATATAATAATTTTAAATAGACACTATATAGTACAAATAAAGAAAGATAACTAGACACATAGACAAAAAGAAAGAAACAATGTTTATTGTAAGACTTTATGTGCTATAGTAAGATGATCTGAAATTCTCGAATAGTTTTTGACTTAGTTGGTAGAGGAGTCTTATGAAAAAATTATGGCCTTAACCTATGGATGAATGAAGGAAATGAAAACACGAAAAAAACATTAAAATCGCATTTGAAATATAAATTACATAGCACATTTTATGAAATATAAAGATTTATTCTTAATGGTGGAAACAACTTGGATTTTCACCTTTGTCATCAAAATAAATCAAACAAAATTTACCTTAAAGTAAAGACTTGTTTCTTTGGTAGCATGTCACATCATATAATAATCTGAATACTTAATATTTTCTGCAATCAATTCCTCTGCATCCAACCTAACATTTTATACCTTCAACCTAACATTTATACCTCAATCAACCTTTGATGTATCTTCCTACTCTTTATATCTACAAGGCTCTTCGCATCATTTTCCCAATTCCCTTTCCTTCATCCATGATTTTCTAAAAAAAATCCTAACCTTTGGGTCAATTATTTACTGATAATTATAATCCAAATTTATGTTCCAATAATCCACTTTTCTTAGTATAATCTACTTTTCTTAGTATAGTTTACTTGGAATATAAAATGAAAATCTTATACAACATCTCTCTTACATTATCAAATAAGACTTTTGCTCCATTTTCTCCACCGATTTGACCACATTTACTTAAAAATTCGATGAGGTTATTTCAACCCCATTTCTCTCATTTTTCTCTTCTTAATGGTTTATAAAAAAATATAATTAAAATAATAAAATATTAAACATTATTTAATAATGAATATATATAAATTTCAAATTATTATTTATATATAAAATAAATATAATAAATAATAATAATTTATAAATAAAATAATATTAATTAAATATATAATAATATATATATATTAAATTCAATATATTAAATTAATAAAGATATAATATAAATTAAATATTTATTATTATACTATTTATAATTTAGTTTAATAATAATTAATATATAAATATATATAATTATATATTATATAATAATTAAATAATAATAATTAATATTAATAATATTAATATCATAATAATAATATTAATATATAATAATTATAATATAATTAATATATATAATTAATATTAAATTAATTAGTAAACAAAATTATAAGATAATTATATCTAAATAATAATAATAATAATAATTAATTTAAATAAATAATATATAATATATTATCTATAATATTAATATCAATAATTATATGTTGCTTATAGAATCATAATATAAAATTAACATACTCACGCTAACATTTTTAATTATATATATATATATAATTATAATATATATATATATATAAATATATATTATATGATATTATTAATATATATATTATATTAATATATATATATATTTATATATATATATATATTATATATAATATAATATATATATTATATATATATATACATTATTAATATATATATATCAATACTATATATATATTATATATATATATATTATTATATTATATATTTAATATTAATACTATATATTATTAATACATATATTATATAATATTATATATAAGTAATTAAATATATTATATAATATATTATATATATATCTATATATATATATAATATATAGTATATATATATATATATTATATTATATATATATATATATATATATATATATATATAATATAATTCATTATCTATATATAATATATATATATATTATATATATATAATACTTAATATATACTATATATATCTATATATTACACTTAAATATTGGTTACAATATTAATATATATAATATTAATTATATATATATATATATATATATATATATATATAATATATATATATATTAATATATATTATATATAATGCTGTGGTAATTTTTTTAATATGATTCTAAATGTAATTAATTATATTTATATATTATATATATATTATTATTATTATTTATTATTATTTATAATATTATTTACTTAATTATTATATTATTATTATGAATTTATTTATTGATTAATATTATATATATTCTGAAATTATTTCAAATATCATTATTTTCTTTAAAAATTTAAACTAAAATAAATACAATAATATTAAATTCAAAAATATATATATAATTTTATAATTTTTAATAAATTTATTTAATAATTTAATTATTATTTAAATTAATATAAATTTATTATTATTTAATTATGATAAAATATAATCACTTTAAATAAATATAAGTTTTAAAATCAAAAAATATAAAAATTTAAAATAACATAACACGAATAATATATTAACAAAAATAATAGTAATAAATTTTATGTATATATAATAATTAATTTCTATTTGTTAATTATAAATAAATAATGTTAATATAATTAATTAATTTAAATAATATTATTTTATTTCTTAATTTTATTTTCTTATATAATTATTTAATTATTATATTTATATATATCAACTTATACATTGAATTTTAAAACATATTACTATTATTCTTAATCTATTTATTATTATTATTTTAAGTATTATATTATTTATATGTATATTATTATTTTAATTATATATATTATTATATATTTTATTATATTAATTAATTATTTATAATTTTTTGTGTGGTTTAGTGATGGGAGTATCTGGAGAACATGTGGAGGCACTTCAAAATAATTAATATATATCCATTAGTTTTTTTTATATATTTTACGTAGGTCCATGAGTTATTTCAATTAGGCATATGTTACTCCTATTATTATTATTATTATTATTATTAAACTTTTTTCAAAAGGGGAGGGGGCATAATAAAATAGATAATATAATTATAATTATTAATTATAATTTAATAATACATATTAATATATATAAAATTATACCTATATTTATATTGATATAAATTATATTATATAATTTAAAATATCTAAATTGAAATAAGTTATATAAATCACACTTCTGACAATGTGCTTTGCCTTAACGATTCTCAGGTGGGCGCAGAACCGGGACTTTAAATAGAGGAAGATAAAACATGCGCGGAAAATAAAAGAAGGCAAGGAGTTCCACTAAACAGATGTGGCACCATGGAAAGAAGGAGGTACCTAATACGAGTGATCTGAGTCTCCAATATTCCAACACTTTTCACATTGAGAAGAACACAAGGCACGTCTTGTGTATATCGTGAGGGCGACGTAGTGGTTGGAAGGAATATATATATAATATATAAATATATTATATTTTAGTATATTATAGGTATTTAATTTATAATATATATTTATATATTTTAATTAGATTATTATATATTTATATTTTAATTTATTCAAATTTAATTATATATATTATAATTATTAATTTAATTATTTATAAATTATATTATATATATATTTTAATATAAAATATATTTAATTATTATATTATTATACTATAATAAAATATTATTATAATTTATATAATTCATTATAATTATTTACTTATTTATAATTATATTATTATATAATTATTATAATTATTAATACTATTATATAATTTATATATATATATATAATAACTTTTATATATATATATATCATATTAAGTATTATTATATATATTATTAAATATATACATGTATATATCAAATTATTAATAATTATAATTTCTATATAATTTAATTTAATATTATTATATACTATATATAATATATTACTATATATTGTTATTATATATAATATTATATATATCCTTATATATATCATATATATTATATATATATATATATATATATAATATTTCATTATTGATATCACTATAATATTTATATATATATCATTATATATATAATGTACCGGCTTGTAAGCTGTATAAACATAATATTAACTATTTAATATTATGTTCATTACAAACATAAATATTTTCTAATATATTAAAATTATTTATATAATAATATTATTATATTTATAATATATTTAATATAAATATAATATATAGTATAATTATTATATTATATAATATAAATATATAATTTATATCAATACATATATATATATTTACTATTATATATAATAATATATAATAATCTAAAATATTATATTTATTAATATAATTTATAATATATAATTATTAATAATTATATAATACTATATTATATTATATAATATATAATATATATTTCAGAAATACATATTACAGTTTTAAAGAAGTTGATTTTTTAAAATTTTTGAGATATTTAAATAATCGAGTAATGAGCAACGTGCTATTGGTTAATTTTTTTCAGGACAAGTATCTAAGATTCTTTTATAACTGGATATATAATAATTATTTAAATTTTAGGTAGTTCCGGTGAGAGCTATTATAATATCATGGAATATAAATATAATGAATAAATGGAGAATATTTGATATCCAATCATAAATAGCTGAGTACTCATTTATACATGACATTTATTATCGGTGTGAATCAACAAATATATCTTTAGAGATAAGATACACCATAAAAGAATAGCAACTAGATCAAGAGGGCTACATTATCAACAATTGTATCGTATATAATATCTCGCTCAATATGCTTGGATTATAGTAATATTGAACAACTAATAAGGATATTACATTCTAAATGAACTCACTATTATATAGAGTGACAATTATAAATATCCTATTGGAAATAGGAGAGTCCACCTATCAAAATAATCTATATTGATAAAATCGAAATGCTAATACATGGTTAAAACACTGCGTGTTAAAATTTGGTAAATATACCAGTATAAAGTAATTACAATAGAACTTATTCGAAAAAATAAATATAATATATTATCGAATTGTATTACAGCTATACTACTTATTGTTCTTCAGAATATATCTAATAATAATAATAATAACTCACTAAATAATTACACTCGAATAATCACACTATTAACTCTACTCCAAGTTAATCAATAATAATAATTAATAATAATAATATAATAATAATAATTTCATGCTGAACAATAGATAAATCTAACTACACTCACATAACTCAATATAATTTGGCTCCAGTTATAATAATAATACTGAAATCTTGGATAAGACGTTAACATTGAGTGTGGATGTGAGATGTGCAAGTTAGTTAAAAACCTTTGTTCTTTTCCTACACTTCGCTCAGGACTTATGATATTCGACGCACACACTCTCTCTCATCTCACTCACAGAATACTTCTCAGTACCAAATTATGTTATTTGTCATAGCGGATTAAATGATTTAAATTTGATGACTATTAAGTAACCTTACTTAAAAGTCTAATATATAGGAAGCTTTTTATATGACATAATCATAAGTGTCATTCATGAAAGGAATATTCTTAACTATATATATCGTTATATATAATATTCACATTAACAGGAATCACCACTAATCTGAATCAATATTTCGAAAGGAAAATTACTTTATTGTTATAGCTTTGATTGTGATAGTGCCTTGGTTTAATGAATATGCTTTTCAATTTATTTATTAATAAAAGAAATAAGCAGAAGAACTGTGTGTGTGAAAATCTATCTCATTAATTACTTCTGTAGTATAAGTTATTTATTAAAAGCTTGTAATTGCTTATCATTAATGCTTTTTACTTATTATTTATCATTTCTCACTACTTTTAAAAATTCGCTTCTTGCTCAATTATTGAAAAGAATTGTAAGGATTTGAGAATAGTAAATAAATATTTAGTAAATATTAAATAACGCATGCTGGGCACTAATATCTGTGGATGACTTGAATGAGGTACATTGCAATATACTTTTATTGGGCATGCTATTGGGATACACAAGCATATGGCTGTTTTCTACTGTAATCTGAGTGAATATATATAGTTAGGGTGAATTAAGGTCTTTACTATTTACAAACGTAGAGTGACCTGGCACTAGGGAAAATCTCTTGTCACCAGGTGAATAAAAAATTAGTCTACTAGACATTATCATCTCATACTGGCGACAGTGAAAACAAAATTCTTTTACTCACCATCACTATTTTATACTCAATCATTAAGTATATTTGGACTCACTAATGATAAAACTTTGTGTGGACTGGCATTGTAGCCTATAAGGAATGGTATGACATGTGCTTTTTTCTCACGTACTCTCGCTCTCTTTAGAAAAACATAGTTATTTCAAACTTCTTGTGATTGTACACTCATAATGTTTTAAGGTGCACACGCGACATATTTCTCAGGTTTTTGGCGTCGCAGCACATTTCGTAATATCTCGCCTAGTATCTTAGGACATGTTTATACTTGTATTAGTAGGCTACGTTCTAGGGTCTCTCGTGCGCTCTCTCATTCTCGATAAACGCTCAGTCCTACTGGTGAAGGCTCTTTCAAAGATGTTTGTTTCACTGGTTCCTTAGGTCAAATTCCGTATCGTGGGTCTTGTGTATACTAGGTTGATATTTCTGTGGTATACATCTTCTCAGAAACGTATCGTCATATTCGGTGCTGCCTGGTTGTCCCTTCTCAAGTGCTCTCATCTCTAACCTATTCTCATCACCATTGGACGTACTATCCGTAACACATGCTGTTGAGCTAGTCAGACAGATATAGTGACGTGATAGCCAAGGTGTGAATCTGATATTATTCGCTTACTCATATAGATACACCTGCTCTGGTGGAGAGAGGAAAAAAAGGTATTAAGCTCTTCAGCTCTCACCTCTTACGCGTACTCCGTCGTTGTCGTAGGACGGGATCTAGTCTTATTTAGGCCAGGTTTGCGCACAGGCATGCATCTTCTCATCGTACATCTAATCTCTTCCTCTGATATCCGTATATAGAAAGTGGAGAGATGGTGTGATATGCAAGAAGAAGCATTCCACTATCTCATATTCTAATACTCTGAGGTCTCTTCATAGATCTCTATACCACGATCTCCGTACACTGCATAGCTCTCTTATTATCATGCACATCATTTAGCAGAACACAGATACTAGATAAATTACTTTAGGTTATTATAATGCCACTTCTGATTCTCGATCCTGATTTATCGTCTCATCTCTAATTTTAACCCACTGTTGTACGCATGCAGTGTAGTCATATTCTATTATCGGACTATAGTATAAAGAGGGCCTTAATTATATGGATATATACTATCATATTTTCTTTCAATTCGAGGTGAAAGTCAGAGATGAGACATTATGTTTGCTCCACCAATTTGTGGCTCATATTTTTCATTGCTGAGAAGCCACATAAATTGGTTACAGTGTCATTATGGATTTAATATAGGCGGTGGTGGCATTGATAGTTTTTTGTTTATATTTCTCTTCTTATGTTTTACACGCCAATTTGGATACGCCAGATTATACTATACTTTTATCTTCTGGTGTAATGATTATTTGTTCAATTATTCATATTGTGATTGTACTCGAAGCTTTTGAGATGATAACTGCTCGGAGAACTCTGGTGTTCTGATTTGATGCATTGTAGCGGTGATTCATTTCTTGCATGTGAAAGATAATTGGAAGAATCACTATAATAATTATTCTTCCATGATAAAATTCAATTATAAAACATATTTATAAATATTGAAGAATTCTTCAAAACTATTTTATTTTTTCTTCGATGTCAATTCTTATATAAGAAAAAATATCTTTGACTACTAAGTATTTATCTCAACTATTCATATAATATTTCTCTGAATGTAGACCAATTGTGTTGGGAATCTTACTTACTCGCCTATATACATAACAGTCACTTATCAAATTTTATATGAACACATCTACAAATTTAAATATTAAATTTAAAGACGTTATTTAGTTGATATGTTCACCAAGCTCTCGTTTTGTTCATTAAATCCCTAAATTTTTAATATACAATAATATTATTAGATATATAATTATATTTAATTAAACTAAATTTTAAAATATTTATTCTTCCTCATTAATAATTCTAATATAGTATGAATATTTATTATCGATTGTTAAATATTTTGTTTACCTCAGTTAATCTGATTATTCAATTTATTGCAGATTATAATTGTTCATTTGTCTAGTTACTGAAGAGCAAATAATGACAATTAGATATCCGGTTAAAAGACATATAGTTTTTTCGAAGCCTAATATCTTGGCAATATTCTTCTATATTATTTTTGTAATCATTTTTATTATATGGATGATTGTTTATATTTATTTTTATGTCAATAATGAGTATCCTCTTTATTCTTTATGGAAGTATTATAATAATGACTTAGCAAAATAGATAACTTCTAAAGACTTCACTACTATTTATAAGTTAACAATTAATATATAAAATTAATAAACTATAATGTTTTAATGCTTATGTAGCTTAATGGACTATAAAGTTTTAATAACTATAAAATACGAAATTGTACATTATTGATCATTAGAAATTTTTAATCTCCGATAAGTATAATAATTTTAGATTTTTTTAAGGTTTAAATTCGGTTTAGGATTGAAAATATTCATTATATATTATTATATTATATATATATATATATATATTATGTGTATAAAAAAAAAAATTCTGTTAATATTTACTTAAATATTAATAATTTTATTATTATATTTTCTTATAATTAAGTATTTAATAATATAATAAATCACTATATTAAGCTCGATAATATGTAAAAAACAGTTCACTAATTTATATGATACTCATTAGTTAATAATTAAATCACTATAACTATTAGGTTATGAATTATTAGAATTTTTAGTACTATATAGACGTCTATATCGGTCGAAAACGGCTAAAACTTTATATATAATGATTGGTGGCTTAAAAAAATTCTTTGCTATATGCTCTATTAATATAAAATACACACAAATGCATGCCGTATAATTGAATCATATATCATTGTACTTGAATAAATATTAATTAATAAAAATTAAAGTCTGGATTAACTATACTCTAATGAAGATATTATCAAAAGTGTCTTTCTCTTATAATCTTAAATTACTGCTTGTAGGGTCTAAGAGGGCAAACATTGATATAATATGTCACGTCAAGGTGAAGTCCTATTCTCAAAACCGTGTATAAAATCATTTTTGAGAAATATACTCAATAAACTAGATCTGGGCCTAAGGTCACTTATAACCTATACTCTCTCGGAATAAAATTATAAATTTCAAGATGTAATCCCCTTGCATTGAATCAAATAGATTTAGGAGACAATTTAATGATGTTGGTTTCAAATAATTTAATTTTGAACTATCACATGAACGGGATATTGGCACTTAGTTACTTTATTTTTTAATAAGGAATTTCAATATTACTAGGTGATAAAAGTATTTCATAATATTTATCTCACTAACATTATAATAGGTTAGGATTTAGTATTTATATAAGTCTATATTTAATAGAACTTGCATTTTTATGTTTATAACAATTTGATCGTTAGCATAAAAAAATACAACTTTTTTTGAATATAACGATAGGTTCACACTAAGTCTATATAACTTAATATTAAGGTTTTAGTTTTATTTTATAATTAATTATTGATCCAGAAAGGGAGGCTTTTAGTCGACTGAATATAACATAAATGCGCTTGCTTACAATTGGGTTACTAATATTATTATATCAATAGGGAAATTGATAACGTTTCTACTAAATTTAAGTATAAGATAGTTAATGTTTAGAAAAGTAATTACCAGATGTTTGATAAGATCGTGAATACTCGAACCAATAGTTATAGATGTTCATATTGTGCTATATATCGCTATATGATAATATTGAAATTTTTTAACTTCATTTATTTGTTATACTATATATTACTATAATTATATTTATATTATTCTCATTTATAAATTTAAATTCAATATTAAAAAACAATGAGAACTTTGATACTCGCAACGTCAAATTTATTTCGCTAATTAAATTCATATATACGTCCTATAAACCTGAGTGATACGTTCAATTTTAACTCGCTTTTCTGTGATCCGGCGAGTGATACTCTGTGTGTTTTTGATGTGGGTAGTTAAGTTGTTAGTGTCTCACTAACATATGGGCTGAAAAGGGATGGGAAGAAGATTATGTTTTATATAATTTATTGTGTGAGATAAATAAGGTCCATTTTGTTTGTAAGAATTCTACTTCTTTAAAATTATTATAACTTCAGATAATTCTAATTCGTGAACGCTCTTATTGAAATATGATGATTTTTCTTATCTTTTTTTCTATAACTTGCACATATATGTTAATTGATATATATGTAGATATGCATAAGTGTACACACGTTCGTGGCTTATTTCAGATATATAATCCTTGTGTTTTCTGATATTGCTACTCACTTTTACTCATCCAATATTGCGTAATGTTGGCTCAAACCTTATTATTCGAGGAATGGTGTCATTCATTATTGTATATCTATAGTACTAATAATAAATATATTATAAAATGACATCTATTAAATGTTCATTTGATTAGCTTTTCAGAAGAATAGCTATTTTGATAAATTTGCAATTGCTAGTTTCTTTTTATTTTAATTTTATAGATCGTGTGTTGCTATATCTCATATTGTAAATATTGAAATATTACGTAATTTATAAGGCTTATATTTCTAATATTTTGAGAGATTAATAAAATAATTCGAGTTGCTTTGGAATGTTAATTATATAACATAGTTATTATATAAATTTATATATTATTTTACTGTGAAAAAGAAGGTTCCATGGATTTCTTTTCTAAAAACTATTCTCATAAGATTTAGTATGATTTACCTCATTAACTTCTTATCCTTCATAACTCCTAGCCTTATTACTATTTACTCACTATAAAGCCTTGTGAAGATGAAATAATATGTGAGAGCTTTTAAGGTAAAGCTATACAGTGTGATGTTAAATTTATATCTTAATAATATTGCTCAACCACTGAGAATCTTTAACTACTCAACTAATATATATTTTGAACTCATGTAGTATATATACGTCGAATATATAAGATATCCTATATATATTTTCTTAAGTTATTTTTTACTACAATAAAAATAATATCTATATATCCTACCTTTAAATAACTATTACTATTAATCTAATATATTATATCTTAATCACTATAGACCCTACAATATTTACAATAATTATAAAACATAGCATAAAATCGACAAAATTCATCAGAATTTTTAGTGTTTCATTATAATATTAGTATATGTATTATTATATTCATTATTTACTAATAGTATTGTAACTATATAAACATTAGAGGTCTGATTACAAATATTTGTTTATTATATATAATAAATATATCTTAAACTAAACTTAAACAGTAGATAATAATCTATCTGCTTTATCTCATAGCTGATAGTGTAGTTAGCTTATATATATATATTGCCTAATTTAATAGTATATTTATATCGAGGGCCAAATTATTTATTCTCTATAATCACTAATCTGCTTGTGGTATAATATCTCCTTTACGCTACATGCTATTTAATTATTATTTTTATTATATATTAATTAATTTAATTATTTATATATTTAATTATATATTAATCATTATATTTATATATATATATTATTATATTATTATTATGATTATTATTATATTATTATATTATTATTATTATCTATATTATTATTATTATATAAATTAATATTTAATTATAATTCATATATTATATATATTATTCTATTTTAATAAATATATTATTATTATAACAGTATGTTGTTGTTTTGTCAGTGTTAGTTTGAATATGTTTAATGTCCTGGGGATTGTTTTGGTATAACAGATATGTAGCTCTGTTTGGTTGTTTTGGTGCGTAATCTTTTGGGTCAGCAATCCGATAGTATAAAGATAGGGTTTGTTATATGGGAGAAAATATGTCACGTATATATAAAATGGATTATATGTGAAACTGATTATTTTTTTTACCTTTTATTGTTATCCAGAATTAAGATTTTAATATTATTTCGTATACATATTACTCTCTTATATCATTCACACCCTTATGGTTGTTATTTGGGACTCAACACTGCTCATCTCTTATACGCACTAATGTTTTATTTCCACCTCATAATGTGATAACAGACACGAGGATCTAGCCTGAACCAACTCACGTATATATATTTCAATGATATAAAAGGATCGGTCTCCTTTGATGAATGTATTTGGTGGCAGGAAATAATTTTTGACTTGCCATAAATTATATTATAATTTTTAAAATAAATGATGTGATAACACATGGAATCGGTCGGGTGGAACACTGGGGACCGTGCTCGGCTAAGCCGACATTATCTCGGACTTCACATTTTCATTATTTACCAGATAATTCACACGTGTTACTTTAATTTACACGATTTTCTCTCTCTTCGAGACAAAAAAAAAGTCCTGTAACTTTCACGCGAGACTTCATCGGATCTCCTGGAGACTTATACCGATCTTCTCATCACGACTAACATGACCTTACATACTGATATTATCTTATGGCTAAAAAAATTATTTCCTGAAGTACTACAGCTATTCTTTACGTTTAACTTGGTTCAGTTGATAATACAATTCTTTTAAAAATTATTTAATAAACCACGGATAAATTTTCTTTTTGAAAAAATAATGTCTTTCATTTCCACCTTCTCTGGTCTCTGGCTGCTGGTTCTGGGCTCCGACTCTGGTCTCGATCTAGCTCCGACTTCGTTTCATTTTTCAGAAAAACTCAGCTCCGACTTTGCAGATGACAGAAAATATTGTCTTTTCATCTATCTAAAATATTAAATGTTTTTTATAATAATAAGAAAGTAATATTTAACACTTAATGTATCGCTATGGTTCAGTGCTATCGCGGCTCCGGCTTACGGCTACGGGCTTCGGTGGTTGCGGCTATTCTGCTGAGTGTCTTCAGCTGAGGTATTGAGTTGCTTCCTGTGGCTTCTGGTTTTGCCAGAGTTGTTATTTGTGTTTGCGCTCATATATGAATAGTGGCCACTTACACCGACTATTTTGTCAGAAAGTATTTTCATATGCAAAAAAATATGATTTTTTTAAAATATAAAAATTTGGCTCCGGCTCCGGCATCCGAGACAACCGGTCTTCGAGAAACTTCGAGGATCCCTGACTAGGCTCTCTCTGTATCTTCTGGCTTATCTGTTTTCTAACTCCTCCTTCTCTTCATTTCGATTTTTATCTCATAGGTCAATCTCTTAGTAGCTAACACTTAGAGTTCACTAATACCTTGACAATAATTAATATATATTTAATTCTTTCAAGCTCGTACATTATAATACCGACTGCGAACTTTATATATCTAATAACTCTCAGTGAGGCCCCTGGCTCCTGCTCTCGGACTACCGGCTCTTGGTCTATCCGGTTCCCACGCGTTTTCCTCTTCAGAATAGTTAGTTATCCGATACTATTGAAGAAGGTATTTTTATCCTATGATAAAAATCACTATATCTTTATAATTAAAATTTACCTTTGTGTATTTCGGTATTAATACTCAGGCTTAGGCATCTACCCGTGGCTCCCGTGAGCTTCGCTCCGGCTCCGGCTTACGGTTTCCGGCTACCTCAGGTCACTTACCTCGGCTTCAGACTCGTGACTCCGGCTCCGGCCCGGCTTCATTACTTATCTGACTTACATTTATGTGATTTATGAAAGAACTATGAATCTTTAAGGTTGTGTTTGCGTGAAATAGGAAAAATTCTATCATTTTTTATTAAAAATGTGAACTATAGGTCTGGAAAGATCCTGGAAAGTTGAATTGAAATTTCGAACCTGGAAATGAAACTTTATTTATGATTATGTACACTACCTACTATTATATATAAATAAAATATATCCTGTATCTTAAAAACTTTATGAATTTTGATAACTACAAAAAATTACTAACCTATAGATTGAAGAGGAGGATAAATTATTTACTAATTATAACTAAATAGTAATTAATGATATATACTATATTAATATACTAGAATTTTATATTTAATTTTATTTACCATATTATACTAATATAAGTAGGGTTTAGGGTAGCTCAAAGTTATACTCAGTTAGTAGTTCCCTTTAACTATGATAAAGTATTCTAATTCGTTATTTATTAATTGTAAATAATTTATTACATATCAGATCGTTACATAAAAATTATTTAATCATTATTTTTTTATGTTTTCACTTTTCACTGTACCAATATTAGTATAAAGTGTATATTTAGTCTATTTGCATGCACTATAAGGTAAATATATTTACTCACAAAGTTTTAATATGTATTGACTAAAGTTGTAATTGGGTCACGGTTTATCAAAATTTTGACGTCTAGAGACCTACATATTTATTTGACCTTTTATATCAGTTGAGTTATTATATATATATATTAATATATTATTACTTATTTATTTTAACTATTAGTGAGTAGATGTGATAAGACTAACTTTTCTATCAGTATAGTTTCCAAAATTACCAATATAATATCTATTAAAACCAGCACCATCATTTCTGGAGCTATTATTTACATGAGATCTAGTGGTAACTTATTATTAGTGGTTTATTTTCTTTATATTTACTTAAATATTTAAGTTTTTGTAAATTAATATCTTTGATTATTATTATATT
>JABUQX010090294.1:20000-22500 GCA_015478945.1 Trachelipus rathkii | reverse complement strand
GACTATATGTATAATATATATATAATTATATATATTATATAATATAATATATAATATTATATATACATATATTATATATATATATTAGTATCATATACTACTAATATATGAAAAAAAGTATATATACTCTATATATAATATATTATATATATATAATATATATATATATATATATATATATAATTATCATATATATATAATATATAGTATATATACTATATTATATATATATATATGTGTGCCTGTGTGTGTGTGTCCGCAGGATTTGTGACTTAGTAGCTAAGCAAAGTTTGAGTGATTTTTGTCTATCCTACACAACTGCATTCAATAACGGCGGTGGGCTGTGTTAAAACTCCAATTTCTTTTCATAAGCGGCTAATAAAAAATAAATAATATAAAAAAGTTATTTCGGTTATAAAATAAATAAAAATTGAACCAAATCTACAACAGTTTAATTAAAAAAATTTATGTGTCACGAGGAGTTAAAAAAAAAAAATCTATTTGAGAGACGTAAAGTAATATTTATGGGGGTTGGCGAGTAATAAGTCCTGATGGTAACTAATATTAAAATCTTAACTGCATTTAGACGCCTTGGATTTTCAGCGAATTCCGCAATTACATTGGTTTCCAATTCGTTCATTTTTTACTTACTAATATTCTTATGAATACTCATCTTACATAGTCCATTAATCCTGTCTCCGTTTATTGTGTTTCTTAGCCCAGTATTTACTCTTTCAAAGAGTGCTAAAAGACCTTTCAATGGTACTTGTTAAACACGGTAGCACCAGTTCAATTAACAGACAGGTTTTTAATTTGAGGAAAAAAAGGGATTGGCTTCTTTAATGACCAGTAAGTTCCAAGTCTTTCAACTTTTCTTTTCCATTTTTTATCCAGCCACTCCCATGCTTCAGAAACATTGGAAATGAATTTCTTGAAGAGAACTTTTAGTATTTCACCAATTTGCTGTTGCCCTTAGATAGGCTACCAGGGTAATAAAATCTGTTTTGGGTGATGTGAGTCTTTGCTTCCAACATTCAATGATTGAAAAAAAGATTTAATCGCTAAATAACGTCTCTTCTCTATCTTTGGACAGTGTTCAGTCCTCTTCTTACAGCATTAGCTTCAGGTTTCGAGAATAGATTTCGGGAGTTTCTTCTTAGTTTGCATATCTCGGCCAACACCGCAGTTCTGGCATCTATTTCTAATCCTAACCACAAAATCAAATGGCTCGCCATAAACCCCGAATATAATACCGACGAAAATAGGAAAAAGTATCAGGAAATGCTAATCGTGGCTGTCAGAAATAAGGTTCAAGCAAATACATCTCAAGAGCATAACGAAGTAATGGATTTGGCTGGAGGTAGCAGTCCAGAGGACTTTTTTGAATGCGAGAGTTTGGCATCTACATCACCCTCGTCATTAAATAAAGATGAACTAGAAATAGAAGTGCTTAAATACCTTACGGATAACGACAGATCCCTAGAGTCACTTAATAGGTATCCCTGTGTTAAAAAAGTCTTTTTGCACTACAATACTTCACTACCTTCATCGGCCCCTGTAGAAAGGTTATTCAGCTTTGCGGGTCACATTCACTCTCCCAAGAGATCCAAGCTATCTGATAATATGTTTGAAAGGCTAGTCATTCTTAAAATAATTTTTCATATTGTAATATGTTATTATTAAGTTAACTATAAATAAAATCCTTATGTCTTTCTTTTTTAATTTTATTTATGCTCTAAATGGTTACAGAAAATTATTATCATTTATTAATAAGTGATTAACGATGTCTAAATAGATCATTATTATTACTATTATTATTATTATTATTATTATTATTATTATTATTATTATTATTATTATTATTATTATTATTATTATTATTATTATTATTATTATTATAATTACCTAACTTTACAATACATTATTACTGTCAATTTTTATTATTATTATTATTATAACATTATTAATATTAATAATATCTACTCTTAATACTTTACATACCAATAATATCAAACAATGTTGAAAGAAGATCGGCTAGCTAGGGTTCAAAGTGACGCACAATTACAGTAATATTTCTACGTTTATTAATAAAATAAATTATAAAAAATTTTAAATATGGATAATATTGTATCACTAAATTCCATAAATGTATATTATTTATTGCACTAACTTTACATAATGAAACTTAAAATAGATAAAAAATTTAAAAATTGTATATTTCTATTATTTGGTCAATGATAGTAATGTAAATTGCAATTTTTGAATAAAAGTTTAAAAACTGTTAGTTAATCCAATGATTTAAACTTCAGCAGTAAATATGTATATGATCATGTACCAAAACTGTAAACTATTAATTAAGCCCGAAACTGACCGAAAGTAACGCGTTACATGTAACGGCGTTACATGTAACGAGTAACGGTAACGCTTCAAAGAATTTTAAAATGTAACGATGTAACGGTAACGCTACCCCTTTTCTCTCAAGTAACGAATAACGGTAACG
>JABUQX010090294.1:0-12500 GCA_015478945.1 Trachelipus rathkii | reverse complement strand
TTTTGACGGGATAATATTCTCTGGGGCCTTTCTGGAAATGATATGCCTATATATATATATATATAATATATATATATATAGATATATATATATATATATATTATATGATATATATATATATATAATAAGAAGAGATGAGACCGGTTTAAATTTTAAAATATTTTTTATATTTCTTTAAACCGAGCCCTAAAAACAGTAAATTTATATACCTATATTTTTATAGAGGCCCCAAGAAGTAGAAGAATTTTAGTTATCATATGGTCAGTATTGAAATAAATGTGAGCTGTAGTTGGCTATCTTTTTCAATGAAAACTATTTCTAATGCTGAGGGTTATTAAAATACAATACTATCATTTTCTAGATTTTCTAAACAGTGTTGGATGACAAATTTATACTTTAATTTTATTGGTATATTCACAATTCCTTTAAAGTAAAATCTGATGAAATGTCCAAGACTGCAATATATATTGCAGCCGAAAAGATAGGATATGTGATCTGCGCGGAAGTATTACTGTTGTCTGCAGCGAGACCGGTGATTACCATCTCTGTAGTATGACCATTCTTTCAATTTAAGATCAGGATACGCTACAGCTATACACAGAATATTAAGAAAGATATGGAGGTGGTTAGATTTCTGTCCCCCCAAATACGGTTTTCATAAAACTTCAGTTTCGACGACACGGAACGATATTGCGAGTTTCATTATAACAGAAAATTTCAAACTATAAAGAGAAATTGGTTGCAGGCTTACCAAACCAATACAAAAGATCTGTTAACAGAAGCTTCCTCTTCGGCAGAGATTAGGATAGCGATTAGCTAATATAGGTTAGTATTATAATATATATATATATATATATATATATAGTATATAAATATATAATAAATTATAATATAGAGTATAGATATATATTATTATATATCAAATTTTTTTATTTTCTTCAAAAAATCTTGCATTTTTATGTCGGGCCGAATGATTTATACAATGTCGAGAAACATGCGCCTCCCTGTTCAGGTAAAGCCTATGGAGTTTGATAACAATTTGCGACGCTGGTAACTTTTTTTCCTAAAAAGAGCGACAATTTCGTATTTCACATATTCTTCAATATTTTTTTCTGGGGAGTAACATGCCTAGTGATTTCAATGAAAAAGGGGCAGGGAAGTGACAACCCTCTGGGTAAACAATTACCTAAATATGATATAAGAAAGTATTCAGTAATAGTTTGGAAAAGGTCCAATCAGATATTGATATTTTTGAAAAAGATACTCAATTATATGTATTTCCCACTATGACGACTGTAAAATATATCGTTTAAGATGAAGAATACAGTATTTTTATGTTAGGGTAAGTTCAATTTTTATGGAAACCTTAATTTGTAAGTCCATAATTTTGTGATTTTTTGTTTTCTTTTTCTGCGAGCCACTATAAAATTCCGATCGCCAGATGAGTAAATTTTTAGTATTGCTAAGAATCAGTACAGTGTCAAAATAATACTTACATTATTGTACCAAAGATAAAGTACTTAAAAATAGTTCATAGCCTTAATGCAATCGTTTTGGAGTCATTCAGGAAAGAGATAAATATGTTTTATTATAGAAAATCTGAACAGTGTGCAATCGTGTTTCCAGGTTTAAAAATTGCGATGGGGCAATTCGGTGCCACATGTGAAAAATTTCTCATTAAATTAAATATTTTTAATACTCTTTTACAAAAAGATGCCCGTCATAATGTTAAAAATAATTTTACACTTTACAGCAAGATAGATAGGTAAAGTTTTTCAACTTATACAAATTTTTTCAGCAAATACACAAATTTTTTCAGGAAGATGGTTCACACTTACGCAAAAGGTAAACTACGCAGGAACAAAGGATTACTCAAAATGGAGATGTGTGCCAGGCCGCTTAAGACAGGTAGTTTTCGATTTCTATGCATTGTTCTACGAACGTAATATGCCTAAAACTCTCGGGTAGTTATGCATTCCGTTTTTGTCAAAAGCTGTTGACGTCGGTTGAAGGGTTGAGGGATGTCTGCAGATCGTTCGTTCAAACACAGCGCAAATCTCGTAAAAGAACGCGGGCTCAACCCAAACGAAAAAGAATTTCGACTTAAAATGGTAATATGAAAATAAAAAAGAATTGCAACCTACAGAATTAATAACATTACAGTTCGAGTTTTTGTCAAAACGGCCCAAAATCGTAAAAAAAACGCTCCCCAAACGTAAAGAATTCCTTAATTCTGTGTAATAAATAAAAAATACAAAAGAAAAAAGGAAATTCCTTACATTTGGTGAGCCCATTTTTTACGATTTGCGTTATGATTACACTCATAGCAACACTCGGAACATTTTAAATATTTTCAAAACCAATTTCTTAAAATAAATATTGCTTAAGACCATTACTGTTTATTTAAAAAGAGACCTAAAACGCTTTGAGCTTGCGTCATTTTATGTCAAACTATCACAAAATTCGTCTAAAAAACGGGCTCACCAAAAACGAAAGGAATTAATCCTAATTCGTGATAGAAACAGAATACAAAAAGAATAGCAACCTCACAGAATTAAGGAAATATTTTCTGATCTAGCCTTTTCTTTTTTTTTAAAGATTTATGCCAGTTTGAGAAAAAGCGAACGCAAAACGCCGACACATTTTATGTAACGTTATCGAACCTGCCAATTTCTTAAAATAAAGTGTGATAATACCATTGATGTTTAAAAATGAAAAACTGACTTACATAATTTTATAAATAAAGACCTATTTAAAGTGAGGATTCTAGGGATCTGTGAAAATGATGTGACCGAATGCCCCTCCCCCAAAACGGATTGGGCAATCGGTCCAGCGTACTTATCGACTTTCTAACATAAATTCCTATATTTAGTATATTACAAGAGAACAAATTATACTAATTTCTTCCTTAAATCACTTAACATTATAAAAAAAAAAAATCGAAAAAAAAAAAAAATGAAAGTCAAAAACCTTAGCATTATTGCAATGAAAGCTGTGATTTTATGGAACCGAATTGCCCCGTCTTACAGTATAATATAATATTATATTTTTTTTTATGATTTTTATTATAAAAGAAAGCTGTGTTTGTCAGTGTAGAGCATCCCCCCAAACATAATGTGATAGGTCTGAGGTTCGCAACTGGTCAGGTAGGAGAATGTGAGCTATTCTCTCTTTGAGTTTGGCTTTATCTGGCTTATGAATTTTAGAAGTGAATTTACAACATGTCTCATCAATATTACTTGAAGCTTCTTAAAAAAAAGAAACTCTCACTGTTTTTAAGACCTTTTTTTTTTGTAGCTTTAAAAAACTGTTTCGTTATAAAGTGGGCTCTTGATTTTGATTTCTTTATTTTTTCTTTCTTTTAGTTTATTGAAACGTTAAATAGAACTTTTTTCTGGTTGTTTTCGAAGGTTAAGTGCAGTACACGAGGTTTGTGTGCCGGTACTGGTCGCCGTGAAGGCGACGGGTCGTGAGTATGGAGGTATGGGTTGGCAGAGATAGCATGACGTGATGACGGGAAGGGCAGGGTAGCGTGAGACCGAAGGGGCAAAAAACAGGGAAGGGAGCGTTAGGTGTCGACGTAGTCTAGAAGTAGAAATAGAGGCGGAGAGGTTTGCCTAAGATACGTGGTACATATATGGAGGAAAGTGTTTGAAATCCATTATAATAAATCAGAGTATAAGAATTTTGTAAGATCTAATTTAAAATGTACATTATTTTAAAATATTTTGATGGTTTTTTCTTCCCTCAGATTGAATCATCCAGAATTAATGTAAGAAAAGTTATTGATAAAGACGGATAACGATGCAAAGGAACACTCGGAAGTTCGGAGGAAGAGAAGGAGAAAAGAATGTAATTTAGAGAAAATCAATTTAACCAGAAATGGTAAATTATAAGTGAAAAGAAATATGCTAAGGAAAATTTAAAGATGAAATGGATGCGCGAGTCTATTACGCTGGTAATTATAAACCAAAGAAACAAACGAGAAAGGGAAAGTACCGGTGTTTTGACCTGTGCCCCCACGAGCAATGAAAAGAAAAAGATAAAGAACATAAAGATTAAAATAAAAAAAAAAATAAATAAAATATATTTAATATTCTTATAAATTAAAAATTTTGGTATTATCGAAATTTTACCGAAATTCCCGTGCCTAATCAACAAAAGAAAAAGAAAATCTTGAAAACCAAAATCGCATAAAGAAAAAAAAGGATAAGAATATTATAGTATAGCAACCTGACGCCCGTAGGAAAGGACTAGTCAAAACCCTTTCCAGCCCGTGGCCAATGCATGTGTAAGATGGATTACAAATGCAACCTTTTTCATCTTTGAGTGGAAGGACAGGTTTTCAAGATACAGTTTAACCGATAATTAATACTTTAGCCATAAATGTATATGGCAATTCAGTTAAGCATTATATGCGTTACATTGCACTTTTAGACGTGCCTTTTGAATAAAATGCCGCAAGCTTTTAATTATGAAACTGAAATTTTGTTTTAAGAGAATAAGTTTGTATATATATTTTCAAAATAAACGAAGAATTTAACGAGTATAGCGTATCTCAGGATTCTTGTATTTAATCTAACAAATGAAAATAAAGTAGGCTTATCAAAATTTGTGCCCCATTTTATTTCCGTATTTCTCTTTTAAGACGATGCCTGATCTAGATACCCATAAGCTGTATTTGAAAATTATTTGTAAAGCCGGAAATTAACTACTCTCGATGCTTGCTCTCTCCTACTCTTCTCTCTACTCTCATCGTCTTCTCTATATACTTACTTCTGCTACTATCATTCTCTCTACATTGCACTGCTCGTTCTCTCTCTCTCATATCAGTCTCTCTCTCTTCTACTCTCATCTCTATCTTCATCTCGCATTCTCTCTACTACTTCTATACCAATAATTATTACCATACTTACGTACAGGTAATTATGATAATAATAGTATTAATATAATATATATTAATATATTTAATATATATACCTATATTATAGTTATAATATAATAATATATATATAATATATATATAATATTATATATATGATATTATACTATATATATATATTAGTGACAACATGACATCCCAGAACACCAACAAACATAGAAATGAATTAACTCACATCCACGGGCACGCAACCCACGAAACTCACAAAAAAAAGTAAAACAAACAAACAAACAAACAGACACACAACACACACACAACAACGCCACCAAAAACGCGAACACAAGACGACTCACACACACGACAGTTCAAAACCCAAAACAAAACACGCAAACAAACACCCCCACCCCAAACCCAAAACCACACACCAACACAAAAACAAAACAACAAATCAAACAACATAGAACACAACAAAAAAACAAACGCCCCCCCACCACCACCAAACCGGTCCAAAAAAAACAAACAAACCAAACAAAACACAACCCCAACCACAAACCACACAAAACCACGAAACACAAAGCAAAAATAAATCAACCACTAGACAACACGATTCATAGATATTACAAAGTTTTGACTACGAGCCGATTATTTGGAAAAAAATATATTTAAACAATTTTCTCCTCTCTATCCTCTCGTGTGGCTTCTCTCTCCCTTCCTTCCTCTCTCCTGCCTCTCTCTCTCTCTTCTCCTACTGTCTCTCTCTCTCTCGTCATCCGTTCTTACCTCTCTTTCGTTCTCTCTCTCTCTCCTAACTCTACCGACTATCCTAACTCTATCTCCCATACTCTATCCTACTCCTCTCTTCCTCTCCTTCTTCGTCTCTCTCTCTCTCATTCTCCTCTCTCCCTCTTTACTTCATCTCCTCTCCTCTCTAACTCAATCATAACCTCTCTACTTCTCTCATCGTCTCTACTCTACTCCTTCACTCTCTTCTGCTCTCTCTCTCTCTCTTCTCTCTCTCTCTTATATACCTTCATCAATAATATCTTAATATCCTCATCTTCTACTCTCCTCTCTTCTTCCACTCTCCTCTCTTCAACTTCTTGATCTTCCTCCTACACTATTCAGTCTTCATCTAACTCTTCTCTTACTCTCTCTCTCTTCATCTTACTCTCTTATACCGCACTATAATGTATACCTCTCTCTCTCATCTTCATCTGGTTTCTCCCATCTCTTAGCTCTTCTCTCTCTCTGCTCATCATCTCTTACTCTCTCTCTCTCTATCATCTCTCTCTCTCTCTCGTGTCTCTTAACATTTTTTTTCATACTTACTTACATCTTCTTCTGCATCGCTCATCATACTACATAATTCCAAAATCAGTTCCTTCTTACTCTCATCCATGATTCTGCTATTAGATAAAAAAATGGGCGTGGCGGGTTAACGGGATTAATATACATACATAAAAAACATACATACTACATACATACATAATAACATATCATTACATCCATCATACATACATATGCAACACCACTCATCATCTTTTTGTTTTCCCATGTCAATTGCCTACCAAAAGTTGGTCCGTGTTCACCGGCAGTACAAAGAGGCAAAGTTGTGCACGAATCTAGCGATTTAATAAGAGATAATTCTAATAATGAAGTAAGTAGATAAATTAATGACACTTAGAATGAATAATGAGATGATTGATAGAGATCTAATAATAATAATAATAATAATGAAATGAATAATAATAATAATCATAATTCGAGATAAAATAAGTAATATACAGTAATAATAAGTAATAATAAATAGATCACACTCAACTGAATAATCTAGGAAGTGAGGAAGGGAAACCAGAATAATTTATTTGATTTTACTAGCATTTAGATTATTGTATGATTTTTACTTTTCTCTCATGTCCATATATCAAAGATTAAACTACTTGCGATGCATGAATATGTCTAAAAGGAGATGAGAGAGAGAGAGAGAGAGAGATCGACCCCTAGGTACTACAAGAAACGACTCTATCTTCATTCAGAAATGCCTCTACGATGCTCCACTCCGTCTACTCTCTGACCTCATCTGACGATCTGCCTGACTCTGACCGCGACTGCTCATCTCTACTCTCTCAGTCTCTGCTGACGTCGTCGATCTCGTAGCTCTCTGCTCTCTCTCTCTCTTCGTCTCTGCACTGGCTGCTCTGCTATCTCTCTCATCTCTTTCTCGCATCTTCTCGACTTCATCTCACGTAGATGACTCGTCTCTCTGCTCTCTGCTCTCTCTTCTCTCTGACGACTGTCTCGGACATGCTGGCTGAACTCTCGTACTCGTCTCTCTCTCCTCTCTGTTCTGCCTCTCACTCTCACTCCTTGCTCTCTTCTCTACTCTCTCACCCGTTCTCTCTCTCCTCTCGATCACTCATCTCTCTCTCTCTCTCTCTCTCTCTCTTCTCGTCTCTCTCACGCGATCGTGCGGTCCTCGCATTCTCTGCTCCCTCTCTCTGACTCTCTCTGTCTCTCATCTCTCTCTTCTTCATCTCTCTCTCCTTTATCTCCTCTGCTGTCTTCTCTCTCTCTCGTCTCTCTCTTCCACGGTAAAAAAGATATATATATATATGATTATGTATATATAACGTACCTACCCTTCGTACTAATCTAGCATATTAATATCATACGCGATAGTAATAGTATACTACGATTATATATATATAAGTTATCATATTGATAAAGTACCTATACATATATATATTCGAGGCATGTAGAACATCAATATCTGGGGGTCACAGGGGCCTTCAACCCTCCGAAATGTCATTTACAGCGATCTAAAACGTACTTTTGTTGGCATCGCGCTATCTAAGTTGCTCTAAATATAATAAAATATAATAATAATAAAAATGAATAATTCGCGTAAATATATAATAATTACATATGTAATTATTATCTAGTTAAATAGATGCAAATATAATAATCATATAATCAACAAATAGATTATAATAATAAATAATAATACAATAATGAATACCTATACACACATTTCCAGGTATATGGCAAAGCTAATTGCATAATACAAGACATAAAATAAAATAATAAATAATAAGTAAAACATAAATAAACTATTAACACTGAGTTACACATTGAATAATGAAATGCCACTCAGATATGTTATTAACTTGAAAATTGAAGAAACATTTGTGAGGTACTGCAACGGATTTCTTAGCACGTTCAAGGGGCTGATGTTCATCACATATATGATAAGAATTTAGTTTTAAGGAACCAGAACTTAAATGTTAAGGTTCCAGTTTGTGCAAGGTAGATAGCCAATTGGCTATCTCAGTTAGAATAATGGAGTATTATAAATATTAAAAAGGATAAAGGAGGGACTGTAATCGTGATGCACTAGCAGTTATTATAATCTTTTCTCCTAGAATATATATGTTCGATCATGCTTGTTCGTTTGGCCATTCAGTGCTAGAGACAGTGCAGTATCAGGGGTGGGAAAAATATTCTCGTTCTCTAATCACGATCTCTCCGCGAATTTTCATTCAGCTATAGAAAATCGTTGAGAAAGGAGATAGACTCTAATACGACGCCGGAGTATAACTCTTTCTCCATCACAAACGAGAAAGGTCGCTAACTTCCTTGGTTACTTCCTAGAACTGACTACCTCACTGACACACTCACTTTCGTAGGGACGCTATATCTTGCTCTAAAGACATCTCTTAGCTAACTCTGTAAATACTCCCTCTTCCTCTGATGTGTGTAGTGTATATTCTGACCACTGTAAAAAGCTTCCCGAGATCAGAACGTATCGGCATTCTCGCACAGTGAGATTCCGCACTAACTCTCACAGACACCGTAGGAACTCAGGAGAAATTGAAGAGAGGATTGGAGAGGCATTGTGCTCATCTGGATCAGTACCTCGCGATTTATCTTGCTCAGATTGATACATCATAATGTTACTTTTGCCTACTGATACCTATTTAAACCACGGAGTGCGATAGGGGTCTCACTAGAATAGGTCTACCCTGTATTGAATACTGCTAATTAATTGAAACACGCTGCGCACACCGCGAGAGCGCTGCTCTGAGCGATATGAGTGTAAGGAGTGTGCTTCCCGGGTTCTATCACCGCCCCTACGCTTCCAAATTCCTATACATCCCGACCTGATCTTCGAGCAATACACAGGACCACTTTATCTCCCTCAGTGTGCGGAAGCTTCTCGCACCCTTAGGTCCCAACTATTTCCGAACTAAAAAAGGAAAGGAGCACACGCAGCTCGATACATCATTCTTATCGCAGCCAGTTACCTCGATCACGGCGTTCATAAGCTTTTCTCACTATGTATTCGTATACACTATAGAAGTCTCTTTTGAATTCCCTTCTCAACTCTCATCTTAAGATTATCTTGGAAACTCATTCCTTCGTTGCCGATGAGCCTAGGACGGCTTTCAATCTCGCTTCAGAGTTGGAGTATGGCGATATACGTTTCCTTATCTAACCGCAGAGTTATTGGTTTTTTTACAGGCTTTTCAGGTAGACATACGGGATGACTGTACATTAAGGTGTAGTCGTTGATGCACTGCGAAGCTTTGGTTTAATATTCTCACCATTAATCCAAAGTATAATTCTGACTTGTTATTCCTAGTTAGGCCTACTCGTCGACATCTGTCTCTTCTTCCTCATAGCTCCCTCCTTGCGGTTCTCTCTTTCTTTCGATTCTTATTATGATGTCTAAGCGTTCTTCATAATCATGCTATAATATCGTCCTTGGTCCTTGATCGCGGTTGCGGATCTTCTTCCCTTTTGTTATGTAGCGAATCCACGAAGATTAGGATTTAGACTCAGAGTTCTTATTCTTATCTCTCTTGACTTTGACTTCGACTACTTTCCGATTAGCTTTGATCATCTCTCAACTGGAGCCATCCACGAAGATACACCCTTTACTATCGAAATCGATTGAGGTGATTATGAGTGAGTGTAATCGCCGTCGTTCTATACCTCATACATGATCGTACACCTTTCATATTTCAACTCATTTCATAGTTCTGCTTTCCTCTATTTTTTGGTTGATACATCGATAGACACAATGCTGTCTCTCTCCACTGCTAATTTTAGAATCATTTGCACAATTGAGTCTATACTCTCGCTTATCTGATTGTGAGACACGTTTAACAACACGGAGATTGGGGTCGAGAGTTATTTCTCCATATTCACTTGGTAGAAATCGACACGTTTCACTTTTAAAAAAAACCACCAACTTCTTGCAAATATCTCTGCATCTTGTCTCATAAGAAAGAGCTCATTCTAACTTTCCTAATCTCTTTCGACTTGTGTTCTTCTCGGTACCTCCTCTCTCGTGAGATCCGAAATATGTGTAACAAATCTCTGGCACTGTAACAAGTAAACAAAAAGAAAATAATCTTATTGCATCACTCTCTTTATATCATCTAATGTTTGCTTAGGTCTGCGCATTCAAAACGAAGTCACTTTGAGAGTTCTTGTTTAGACTGCCACGACATTTTTCTTTCTGCAATTGGCTCCAGCTATACATTAGGGTCTCATCCGCTCTCTTGTGCAGCATTGGGAGTTACTTAGCTCTCAGATCATCTAGGGGGTGGAGTTCTGGTTATCCCACCAGCTTTTGGGATAAGTCTCAAGTCAAAGAGCCAGCACACCGACTTTTATAAACAGTATGTTTCTGTTGGTCTTTCTTCTTATTTCTGATAAAGGCACCCCTAGCAAGCAAGTGCTTCGTATGGGAACTATAATCATTTGCCGATACCCACCACCTTTACCACCTCACGATCGAGCACAGAAAGCACGTGCACTCACTCGTATCTGTGTTCGAATATCTACATTTGAGTTTGATATATATAACTTCAGTGCTAGTTCACACGCTGTGGTGCTTATCCTTCATTTATCGCCAAACTCTTCCGATGTATCTGTGGAGAATTTCTCTTCCATCTTCTGTATGTCCAGCTGAAATTTTAAATCTCCCTCACTTTAACATGGCGTATGATCTATTCTGTTATGGATCAAATGACGCACGCGATAATTATGAAGCGCGGTTAAGTAGGAGAGAACTTATCATAAACGTACTGACAACCTAACCATTATCAGCATGAATAACTCTTTATTCTACTGATGATTAAAGTTTTCTAAATGAATATTTAAAAAAAAAAATTCTAGTTGGTGTGGATTGGATAAGTTGTTACGACTTTTCTTGCATATCTATTCCAGAGTATTGATGCCATCTAAAAATTACTCTTACACTAATGCTTCTAATTTTCATATATTTTAGAAGATCTATCTATAATTCAACACCTCAAATAATCTGTAGCAAATTACCACCAGCTGAAAATAAAATCACAAGAGGACATATTGCACAGCTTCACACAAAATAAAATACTTTTTATTGCTTCCGTTCTAAAAATGGAGAAAATTAAAATTTTTTAGACTGGTAAAAGCGAATACGACCTTTCAATCTCTATATTATCTATAATTTTTGAGACATACTGCATTATAAATATTTATTAAGTAGACTCCTTAAATATAAACTTTAACTAATCTATCTACGTATATTTAAATGAGATGTAGAAAGTATATTTTTCAAAAATGATCATAAATGTTTTGAAATACAAAGGATTTTTAAACTACAATTAATGGAAGTTATTGCGAATTACTCAGTTGTTTGGTCACCTTTTTTTTCGCTTGTCGCGTATCCGTCTCTCCTGGAATGTTCCTTTTAAGGCCCAACAATTGTTTGCAAACATAGATATATTCCATTTACTCCTGCATCCTCATTTTAAGCCTGAAATATCCTGGTGGAATCACTCTCGGTGCTTTCTACTTACTGTATCATAGTTGTCCAGGGTAAAATCCTGATGTGAATTGAGAAAAGTTTTCATGTTTCAGAAGGTCTCGAAGGTCGTGGACAACGAAGAAATTTATAACAACTGGCGTCACTTAGTTGTGGAAATTTCCCACACAGGTACTTGAACCCCTTTTCATCTTTAGATATACCTTTAGCAAAATTCTTCGTTAGTCCCAGTTTGATGGAAAAAGGAGGCAGAAAAAATATTATTCCGATCAACTAGACGGCTACGTTGTACATTTTTAACATCAGAGCACAGACTCCTCGCTGGCCATGTTTTCTTATTGTAGTGCAAAAACTTTGTTTGACTGTCCCATTCGCAAAGGAAACAACAGTACTTGATGTATCTTGATTGCATGTCTAGTAGTATCCCAATAATTTTTAAAGTTGCACTGACATGCCATTAGTGTTCTTCATACATGATTGATTCTAGAATTATATTCATGTTTTCATATGTTTCCTTTTTATGAACAGCATGGCCTATAAGAATTGAAGGAAGTGAATTACTATTGTGCAGCAAAATAGCTTTTAAGCTGAATTTTGAGGAGCCTGCAAAGAGTCTCCAGTCTGGTGGGTTGTACATTTAGTCATCAAGCAGTTCGCATCACACCAAAATACGAAGTTATTTATTTTCTTAAAGTAAGATATCAAATTATTTTCCATTATTTTATATACAGTCGTTTTCACATCAGGTTGGAGAAGATTCTGCTGTTGAAGCTTTGATCCCAGAAGTTCTATTTTGTCTTT
>JABUQX010090293.1:30000-41879 GCA_015478945.1 Trachelipus rathkii | reverse complement strand
TCGTTCCAACGATCTACGCGCCAGAAAACAGGGATACGCTACATTAAGCACGACCTTAGTCTCCATCACCGCGTTAGTCGAATAGAAGAGAACCGGCCTCATCTTCTCTACCCGACGTTGAACACGCGCCGCTGGCATTCGCGTCCTAGATATATAGAATATCAACACATATAAGATGAGATCCTTCTGGATCCCCCCGAGAATTGACCCGAGAACCAATGCCCATGTGCCATCATCATTCACACCATTGACTACTTGACAATACCCAACGTGTTACAGAGGCAAATACGAGAGCTATCCAAAAGTCTCAAAGTACTATGCACGTGATTGTACCACAGGGGGGGTTTTCTCAACGAACCACTGTACTCCTCGGTACGCCTCTGTCCATCTCCCCAGCACGACGGCGTGTAGATCCGCCCAAATAGCACAGCACTCATCCACCCGCGGCCCTTTTTCTGTACGGATCAGATCAGTCATAACCTATCCCATGTAGTACAGATCTATAGACCTGCATTATTCAAATGCCCAAGCCAACCCTAAATTCACCAGCCTGCTCAATCGAATTATCTATACTCCCAGTCCATAAAGTACTTCTCACGCAGTAACCCTCTTCGTCTTCGTGCGCCAAACCGAGTAACAGCGGGCACGTTGTCCACCCTATACCCCTTTCTGTCCTACGGGCACGGTTCCCGCTTTCCCGATATCACACGCATGCTGCCTATCTCAGAGCTAAGCCATGAACTCAGTCTACTAACTAAAGAGTCGTCGCTTCTGGTCTCTTACCCAGTGCCATCCAACTAGAACCCACTCTTCCGCATCGACAGCACCGCTTACGATCCCCGCTCTAAGGATCAGACGCTTTAGCTTGAGTAACCAGCCTGGCGAGTTACCCGTACATCCAACGGACAAATATATCGATATTCAACTCCCTCGTACCTCCTCTCGGTTCTTCAGCATTAATTTCTAATGGCCCTGCCTCTTAGACACCAAGCGTAATTTCCATGCCAGTGATTCCACGTTGTCACTGCTCAAAGCTGAACTAACTGTAGCCAACGCCTCCGAGACCGACCTAGATCTCAAATGTGGTAACCTCTAGAGCCTCGTAGGCCCCAGCACTACCCAGATATCCTCTCATAGCACCTTAAGGTCGTCTTCGAAGCCTATACAGCTAATCATCGAATATGTGACTCAACAGCACAGCCTGAAGTCTGAACGGACGAACCACGTCTTCAGCTACCGACAGTACTGTTATGACATCCTAATCCACATGTACCTTCTGCAACACAGTGTGCGTCCGCTATTATCTCTTATCTGCTATCCTCCATGATGCGGAACTCTGATATTCTGTTAGGTTTCAATACAAATCTCCCTGTTCGGTGCCTCTCTTGTCACTCTTCTCCTGTAGCTCTGGACCCACCCGACTAGTCGTTAAGTTACCACCCCGGTACAATTGAGAAGATAACACGCAACTCCCAGCACTGCCACCGGAAAAAAGACTATGTATATGTTCTCCTTCCGATGGCATACCCTCTACCTACGACCCTTCCCTACGCGGTCAAACCCTCCACGGCACCTCCACTAATTCTACACACCCGCACTCCTTATAACCCTCTGCCAGCTAGCAACCACCTATTGCCAACTCGCACGTTGCCAATATGGCTACTGAAAACGTCCCTGACTACCTACTGCTTACCTTTACTCATGGCTATGGACGTTATCTGGTCGCGCTTGCGTACAGTACAAGGTCTGCCTAACCGGTCAGCATTTGTAACAAATCTCCAATGCGTAAAAAGTACCCTCACGCTCGGCGCAGAAGTATCAAAGTTGTTATGCTTAATTCTATAACTCCTTTACGATCGACGACTAACGTCCATTGATACCAGCATACAATACCCCCACTTTGACGGACGTCGGCTTACATATCTCGCCTCGCTCTCGGTCCTCCCCCCCCTACGTTGTCAAGTGCTACACCCGGGCGAGCTCTGTGCCTCACCCCCCCCTCTCTCCATCTTACGACGCGGGGGTCGCGTTTTTCTTTGTCCCCGGCACACGCCGCGCTACCATCCCCTCGTGTACAACAGTGCCCAATCTGCCTCCGCTCACACCTGCCGGCCTGACTCACCTTATCGTCTGATCGCGCCCCGCTGCCCCTCCATCGGTCCCTGCCTCCCCTGCCTTCCCTGCGACTTCCGAATGAGCCGGCCTTCCGCCATCGCCTCTTCTGGCCTCCCTCTTCCATCTCTGCAATCTCGGGCCCTGTGCCTCGGCCGGCCGCCTCGCCCTTCTTTTTCTGCTCCCGGGCGCCGCGCTCCTCCGCGCCGGCGTCACTCTCCCTTCACACGAGTCTTACGCCGCCTACACCGCCGCACCCTCCTATTTATCTATCTTTATATATATATCTATATATTCTTATTAATATAGTATAGTTATATAGGTTTGTTCCGGAACTGAAATTTTCAGTTTCGGCCGGAACCGGGAATTAGCCGGAATCACAAAAATTCCGCCGGAACCGGAATTTCTTATAAACTTTCCATTCTTATAATAGAAATCGTAAAAAAAAATATTCTTTATCTAACTTTCTACACATAAAATCTTTATTAGTACCAACCGCCACTTCAGACATAAGAAAATCATCATTGAGAGAATACTGGAAGTTCAAAATTTAATAGTAAAGGGCTTAGCTCTTGTATTTTCTTCAGAACAGGGGAAACCACAAAAGAGTTAATAGAATCCATCTTAACCAACGAAACGTGAGTTTGACGGATGAGTTTCTCCCAAAAAATGATTTGGCATCAATGCCCCAAATCACAGAAAATAATGGATTTTTTATCGCATGAGTAACCAGCCATTCAGTTCACAGAGTGAGAACGATTCATAAACTTATTGGCCCATCTTCAACCATAAAATATCTACTCTGAGTAGAAAATACCTGTTGTAGAAAAAATGTTACCAACCTCATACAGGAAATTGAGATCAGCCAGTATTCAAGAAGTTATCTAAGGCTGATCAGCAGCTAGTATTTTGAAAAAATGGACTGTCTACTCCATTGCAAGTATTTCCAGGTCTTCACTTCTGGAATTAAATTACTAAAGAGTTTTTGACAAATATGATGGAATAATTGAGGAAATTTTCCTCCTAACGACCTCACATCCATATTGATCCCGTGAGATAGCGAGCATAAATATAACATGAAAACTTGGAACTGTTTTAGCAGGATATACCAAGTATTTTCTTGTTTTATTCATAACTTCAATTTATTAAGATGCCTTATTTTCTCAAAGAACAGGTGATTTTTAAAAAAAAGAAATGGAAACTATTTGTACACATTTCAATCATTCCCGTTTTTAGCTGTAATGACTTAAAAGAATACAAAGAGGACTTTGGACATCCACATCTTGCCAAGCCCCACTTATGTCAATCCAATTGTTAATACAGGGGAAAAGCACATCTTTGATTCTTAGAAAGAATTTGATATTGTCTTGAAAGACCTCTGCAAAGCTTTATATTATTAGAACAATGAAATCATTTAAGCTTTGGACCGCTAATAAATTGCAAATACTTGAAAATCTAAAGTCTTTGCAACCATCTTCAGTGGCCGTTCGGAAACAATAAAAGGCAAAAATCAATATTAATCATCAATATTCTACATACTTGAGCTCCAGGATACCTCTCAAACTCTGAGGATGACGACAGATCTCAGACTTTAAAAGGCTCATTAGAGTTTAGTGTATGTGAATAAAAAGGGAAAAGAAAAAAGATAAGGTAAGGCATATATCAAAACAAGATAGTTGTTTTAAATACTTGTAGTAGGCCACTATACCTAACTCGAACTTTTATTTCTAATGAAATACAGAGACTTGAGTAGAAAATGGATGGTTTGCAGAAATATATAATACTAATTGTAAGTAGAAAGTGATAATGTCAGTGAGCAAGTACAGAAGAAGGTTCAGGCGAATAGTCATATTCAGAAACGAGCATTATCTACAATAACCTTTTGATTTGCCATATACCTCAAAATCATCAGGAGAATTAAGAAAAGAAATTACTGCAAAGTTACTTTTAGTTTTTATAAATTTGAAGAAAGGAAGGTGACAGCGAGTCAGTTAGGTGTAAAAAGGAAAAAAAAAAAGAAAAAAAATCAGTGGCTCTTCAAAGGCTACATAATTAAAAAATTGACATTTTATTATTAAAGAATCTTATTATTCTAATATTTAGGGAAAGATATAGGCTACTAAATTGGTGGAAAGTGAACAAAGCTAAATCCCAAACATAGCAGTAACTAGCCCAAAATTTACTCTCCTTTCCAGTCTCCTCTATGGACAATGCAGAGAAAATTATTTTATTTTCAGAAGCTGGAAATAGATATTGAGGAAAAAAATGTTTTAAAAATATCGGCCCAATACTGTCGTGGGAACAGTTGTATCTATTGATACATTCACGCACGATTCAGCCAAATATTGTCAACAAACTGTTTAAAGAAAGATAACTTTCATGATATATATTTAATATTACCTAATATATATATATCATATATATATACTTTATATATAATATATATTACATTATTATACTCACTATATAATATATATATAAGTATATGATATATACTATATATATACTATATATAATATAGTATATATACTATATATATACTAATATCTATATAATATACCTATATATAAAAGACACGTATTGTATCAGCAATGTGTGTAGAAGTTTGGTAGGTTAGGTTTAACGAAATTTGCCTATTTATAGTATAATATTACTATATATATATATATTATACTATATTATTATTATATATATAGTATATATATATATATATATATATAGTAATACTATATATATATATAGTAGTATACTTAAGAATTGGGATGAGAATTCCATCCTATATTAGTTTTTGACAATTAAATTTGAATTTAAAGTGAATATCTTATAATCCTATATTTTTTGATGGTAGTTGAGTAACTTTTTATTACAATAATACTGTAGGTATGTTATACACTGTGTATGAATACTAAACAAGGCTACTATTATATTTTGTTAAAGATGGGGCTATGGGTTATATAAATAAAATCTCTTCCAGCAAATTTTTTCTCAGAATTCAAATTATGTAAGTGTCCGGTCCGGCCTCGGAATTTTTGCAAAATTCGGGCCGGGAACCGGAACCCGGAAAAAAATGTCAAATTCCCCCGGAATTTCTGTACACCCTCTCAAATATCGTATACTAATATAATAGTATATATAATATATTATTATATATATATATATATATATATATATATATAGTATATATAATATATAGTATATTATACATATATATTATAGTATATATCCTATACTATATTATATATATATATAGGTCATATATAATATATATATTAACTATTATATATATATATATAATACTTATAAATTATTATATTATATATTATAAATATATATATATTATATATATACTATATATATATAACCTATATACTATATAGTATATTTATATATATATATTTTATATATACTATATATTATATATATTATAATCTACTATGTTATCATTATATATCATATATATTATATATACGTTATACTTACTTATATATATATTATATATTATATATCAAATATCGTTATGTTTTTTTTTTAATTTATTTTAAATTTATATTAACCATTATAATTATTTGAAAAGGGAAATAGCGGGATATCTCTGGAAAACATGGGACTTCTCAGGAAAAAGCGGGACATTTTTTCTATTTTAAAAAAGCTGGACAGGGTCGGAAAAAGCGGTACTATGGTGACTTTAGTTATGTGTTGCGCCTGCATCTTTATGTCTTTACAGGTACTCTTACCGTTATAGCATGTTGGCAGATATAGATTCATTGGAAATGTCGGTATATATTTTTTTATTCTCAAAAGCAAGCGAAAAAAAAAAAGTTGAAACAAAATTTTTTTTAACTGTAACTCTGTAAGCACTAAGCTGAGTCAGAGTCGAAATTTTAAATTTAACTGCTGGATTCGGAGTCGGAATCGAAAATTTTTGTTTGAGTGAAGTCTGAGTCGAAAATTTTTGTTTAAGTGGAATCGGAGTCAGAGTCGAAAATTTTTGTTTAAGTGGAGTCTGAGTCTGAGTCGGAGTAGAAAATTCAAATTTGAATTTAAGTCGGAGTCAAAAAATTTATTTTACGACTCCTCAGCCCTGATTTAATATATATATATATATATATATATATATATATATAATATATATAGATATTATTATTAATATATATATAATAATATATATAAATATACTTATCATATACTATATACTATATATATATACTATAATTATACTCTATATATATATTACTATATATAATATATTATATATACTAGATCATATATACATGTTTTATATATATATATATATTATCATATATATACTAAATATATTTTATAATAATATACCTAATATATATATATATAATATATACTAATATATATATAACGTATATACATATAACTACTATATATATATTATGTCATATATACATATATATTCTATATATATATATGATTATATGGATATTGATATATATATATATATATATATTAAAAATATTACAGAACTTTCCTGTAATTCATCAGCATTAAAATGATATTGTCTTCCTCAACTGTCTGCAGGGTACCCAGAAATACTTGGAACAAATATGAGAGATTGGCTCCTCAGGTCCAAACAAGCATAAATCATTTCTCAAACACAATATATCCAGAAATGCAAGAGTAAGGTGTTGTAATCGAATAGTTACAGAAAAGGACAGACACAGAGATGATACGCTTTGTGTTATACTAACATGGTTCATGTACAATGTCAAAAATGAATGCAACCATAGCAGTTACACAACTGCGAATCATAACAAATGATACATGATGTGCTCTTCACTAGTGTCGATGAACGCGCGTACACGTCGAATTATGGAATAACGCACACTTTAAAAAAATGGGTTGTTGCGAATTGTACAGACACAGAGGATGCGCTGGTGAAGCGTCTCCATATTTGGAATGATTGGCATATATGATGTCCTTGAGATGTCCTCAGAGATTCAATGGATTAATTAAGGGCTGGATATCGTACAGGTTATGAAGGCAAGTCCACCCATACCTAATCACTTGCCGGTGTACTTAGCTGTAAGGACTTTTAACACTATTTTGAAGAAATGTGCTGGAGACCTAATATCTATAAAACACAAGTATGCTCTTGTCATTGGCACATCCTCAAGTAGGTCTGAAAGTGTTTTGAGAAAAGAAACTCTTTGTAAACATGACATGTTAAATGTTGTGGTAAATCATAAGGTCCTACCAGACTGGCCGAAACGGTGATTCTGAGCCGCTGATGTTTTCTAGCCTCTGTCTTACCCCACGGATTTTCCTCAGCCCACAGATGCCGGTTGTTGAAATTCGTAATATCATCACGCCTGAACGTTGTATAATTCGTAAAGAGACAGTGGAGATAAGCGTTGGAGTGGCAGCCTGCCGAAGGAACTAGTGGATAAACAAGACGCGGGGGAAATCATCAGCCAAAAGGCTCTGCACAAATTGAAGATGATACTGATACAAAGGGTACTTATAGAGCATCGTCCATGTGGTGCTTCAACTTGCAAGAAGTGTTGGTACCATGGTTTTCGCCAACGTGCTGTGGTATACATTTCTCCAGGTGTGATGTGCTAGCTACTCTAGCTCTACCACGGTTGACGACAAGTGATAGCACGCATCCTGTCGCCTCGTCTCGTCGTAATACTGAGGTAAATGTTTAAAAGTTTGACTGCCGCCTTTCAAGGAACGTTCTCCTTTAGACTGTTTTCGCCAAAATACTCGTTGATCATTTCTGCTAGCTCAAAATTGGAGTCACCCGTTATGGTCAGAACTCACTATGAACCGAATATTTGTAGAAGACGAAAGGACAGCACAAAAACAGCAAAGAAACACACGTCTCACGTTCGGTAAAGAAAAGGCTACTTTAGGGAGGGGGGGTGTTCGTCGAAAGTTGACTTAACTTAAATAGCATGACATACGCTATCTCCACAATACAGTTAGTTATGACAGTAAGATGGATATGGAGAATCATGATGATGGTGCAATTAATAATACCAAAAACATCACCATAATATCAATAGTGATACTGATACATTTAAAGAAAATACCAAAAACACGATGTCTACATACTTTGAATATACTCTTCCTGGAAAGATAATAGTACACAGCTGCCACTTACAATCGACAACAACTTTGTTTTCGGATTGGTTGGCTTATTATATCCTATATTATTTTGGGACAACATGCTTTACCTGAAATCCAACACAAGCTTAACTCCGTAATTATGTATTTCCTGACATTTATGATTGGGATAATTTTTACTTGTGGATCTAGGAAGCCCTGACTCTCTTAATCAATACATGAATTGTAAAACTATTACATTTTCAAATTAATACCTCACACCTGCCTAATAACTGAGCCCAAATTCATTATCTAAACCGATCTACATGAATACACATTATAACAAATTTTGATTTCCTTTGATATACACAAATAACATATAAATAAGAGCTTGACTAACGCTTTATACACGTACATCATATTGTAAAATATTTACATTTGCAAAGCAGATACCTCAAACACCACCTACATACCCTAGGAGCCAAAAATATATTATCTAACGATTAATCAGGAAACATAATATATATTAAATTTTGATTTCTTTTTATACTCATTTATAACATATAAATAATTGACTACGCTTTATCACCATCAAATTGTAAAATATTTACGATTGTTCAAGACCGAACCTCACACAACCTCCTAAAATGACCTAGAGCCCAAAATTCATTATCTAAAATCCGATCTAACGATGAAATACAATCATATAACAAATTTGGATGTCGTGATCATGACCCATATAACAATATAAATAAGCTTGACTTACGCTTTTTCACTACATAAAATTGTAAATATTTTACAGATTTGCAAAGTAGATACCTCAAACCCTGGCCTAAATACCTAGAGCCCAAAAATTACCAAAACGATCTAACATGAAAATATATAACCAAATTTTATTTCTTCGTATTACACATATTAAAAAACTTAACATAAGCTTGACACGCTTTATCACACATCAAATTGTAAATTTTTTGTAACAAGAATACCTCAAACATCTGCTAAATTACCTAGAGCCACAATATTACCTAAACCCAATCAACATGAATTATATTATAAACAATTTTATTTCTTGATATTACACATATAACAATATAAAATAAACTTGACTACGCTTTAAAAATAATTTAATTGTATAAAAATATTTACCAAAAGCTGTTGCGATTTTCTCAAAACACCTGCTAAATACCTAGAGCCCAAATTATTATCCCTAAAACCGATACTAAACATGAAATAACATAATTATAAAAAAATTGATTCATAATTTACACAATATAACATATAAATAAGCTTGACTATGCCTTTATCATACATACAATTGTAAAATATCTTTACGAGATGCCAATAGATACCTAAAGAACTGCCTAAAATCCTAGGAGCCCAATATTTATTTTCTATAAACCGAATTCTAACATGAAAACAATATATTATATAACAAAATTTAATTTCTTTGATATTACACATTCATACACAATATAAATAAGCTGACTACGCTTTATTATAACATTCAAATGTAACAATATTTACGATTCTGCAAAGGGGATACCTCAAACACACTCCTAATTCCGAGAGCCCAAAATTATTATCTATAAAAAACGTTAATATATTATTAATTATGAACAAATTTTGATTGAGATACACACATAACAATATAAAAAAAGCTTAACTACGCTTTGATGGACACATCAAATTGTAATATTTACGATTTTGCAAAGCAAATACCTCAAAAACCTGGCCTTACGAAAGCTAGGAGCACAAAATTTTTACCTAAAATCGATCTAATCATGACAAGATATTACAAAAAATATATTGTTGATATTACACAAATAACAAATAAATAAGTTGACTACACTTTCACTACATCAAATGTAAAATATTTACGATGTGCAAAGCACAACCCAAACACACACCGTTTAATATTATCTAAAAGCAGGAATTTTCTCTAAAACTTTGGATGGAATTTTATAAAATTTTGTAATTTTGATTCTCTTGGATATAGAATCATATTTTAGAAGAAATTTCACCAGGCTTCATATAATCACATTAAAATTTTAAAAATATTTCCGATGTGCAAGCAATACCTCAAACAAACCTTCTAACATTACCTAAGGAGCCAAACTATATTATCTAATCCACTCTAAATGAATACATATGTATACAAATTCGATTCTTTGAATATTACAACATTAACAATTAATAGCTTCTGACTACGCTTATCATCTACACTCAAATTGTAAAATATTTACGATTGCAAAGGTTACACTTTGCAGTGTCAATTAACTGTGCTCTAAGACTATGATGGCAAACCGATATAAGGTGAATTAACTATATTATAAAAGCAAAATTTGCTTTCGATATTATAACACATATAACGATATAAATAGGCTTGACTACTTTTAATCACTAAATCAAATTGTAAACTATTTACGATTGTGCAAAGGCAGATACCTCAATACACCTGCCTTAAATTACCTAGGAGCCAAAAATTATTACCTAACAAACCATCTTAAACATGAATTACATACGTATAACAAAAATTGTCTGGTGAATTACAAATAATTCACTTGTGAATTAAGCTTGACACGCTTATCAACTACATCCAAATTGTAAAATATTACAGTGTGCAATTGAGATACCTCAAACACCCTGCCTAAAATTACCTAGAGCCCCAAATGATTTTATCATAAAAACCATCCTAACATGGAATAGCATATTATAAACAAATTTTGATTCCTTTCCTTTTAATAACACATATAACAATATAAATAAGCTAGCTTGACTCCGCTCCATTACATCAAAGATTGTAAAATAATTTAGATTGCAAAGAAATACCTCAAACACCTGCTAAATTATCCAACCAAAATAATAAATACAACAAAACATGAAAAATTATAAACAATTCAACAGTTCTTTTGCAATATAACTATAACCATATAAATAGGCTTGACCTACGCTTTATCACTACATCAAATTGTTTAACAATATTTACGATTTCTACTGTTATCCTCAAACACCTGCCTAAATTTGCTAGGAGCACAAATTATTATCTAATACCATCTAACATGAACATACGATATTAAAAAATTGATTTTTTCATATTACACACTATACGATATACAATAACTTGAACTACCTTTCATCACTACAATCTATTGTAAATATTCCAATGTGCAAAGCACAATACCAGCAACACCTGCCTAACATTACCTAGGAGCAAATTATTATCTTAAAAACCGATCTAACATGAATTACCAATGTTTCTCCATTTTCATCTTTGATATTACATACTCTAAACAATATAAATAAGCATGACTACGCTTCATCAACTACATCAAATTGTGAAATATTTACGATTTGCATAAGGAATACCTCAAACAACACCTCCCTAAATGACCATAGCGACCCAAATTTAGCATCTAAAATAGATCTACTAGAATACATATTAATACAGAATTTTGATTCTCTTTGATATACACAATATAACAATATAAATAGAGCTTGACTACGCTTTATCACTGGCATTCATAATTTGTAAAGATAATTTAGGATGGGTTGGCAAGCAAATAACTCCAACCCTGCCTAATTACCTAGGAGCCCAAATATTATCTGAAACCACTAATCATGATATACATTATATTACAAATTTTGGTCCTTGATATTACACATATAACATATAAATAAGCTTGACTACG
>JABUQX010090293.1:17500-25000 GCA_015478945.1 Trachelipus rathkii | reverse complement strand
ATTTTTTTCGGACGTTTTTAAGGATTCACCATCAGCTAAGAATGCAAAAAAAAATTAACAGTAACATATAGCAAAGTGAAAGATAAAAGTAATATAAGAACAAAAAAAGAAAACTAAATAAATGAAACATACCCGAAATAACATGAGGATAGTTTAATGGCAGTTCACGAACTAAAACAAAAAATGAAATGTGACAAGGGAAACATTTAGTTAGTTGTACAAAATATAAAGCGAATATAACAATGGACAACGAGATAACTAACTAAAACAAAAAAAAAAATAACTTAAATGACAAGAACAAAGAGAACATGCAAAATAAAAAAATATTAAAATAATAAAGCGTGAACATGACAATAGTAATGAAAAAGGGGCTATAAATCATAACAAAAGAACACAATGACAAAATTTGGAAAAATAATGACATAAAATAACAACAATATATATATATATATATATATATATATATATATATATATATATATATATATATATATATATATATATATATATATATATATATATATATATATATATATATATATATATATATATATATATATATATATATATATATATATTTATATATATATATATATATATATATATATATATATATATATATATTTATATATATATATATATATATATATATATATATATATATATATATATATATATATATATATATATATATATATATATATATATATATATATATATATATATATATATATATATATATATATATAGTATAAAATATTACAAACGAGGGAAGGACAGGGTGAAAACCTGGTGATAACGCCTTGGCGGGAGCTCGTTTGCTTAAAGCTGTTCCTGAATCTAACTTTTCTGGGTTAGAGGATGGCTCAGTGGTAGAGCGTCGAGTATATATCTTTCTCAGTCGCAACATGTGGTGGTTCAATCCCAGAGGAGGCAAATTTTCTTTACCTTCCCGTAATTGTTCTTTGTTTAACGGTACATATATTTACATATATATGAATAAGCATAAAAATAGAAAAAAAATGAAATTGGAAATAAAAATAAACATGAAAATAGACACAAAAGTAAACACGAAAATAAACATAAAACTAAGCAAAACTAAACATAAAAACAAACAAACAAATTAATATGAAAATAAACATAAAAATATGTATAAAAACGAACATCAAAATAAACAATAAAATAAATAAAAACAAACTTAAAAATAGATAAAATATGCATCAAAAATAAAAACAAAAAAGAAATATATAAGTAAAAATAAAAATAAAAAATATGAACAAGCAATAATGAAAATGAGAATGAAAATAAAAAAAATACAAACAAAAATAAAAATGTGAAAATGGAAAAGAAAAATGGAAAGGAATAATGAAAATGAAAATGAAGAAAATAAAACGTCACAAAATGTAGAGAGGAGCAGATGGAACATTAACATTAATGGAAGGAGACGTGTTTTTTATGTACAAAGATTCAACGATTTTCCTATAAAGATCAGAAGGGGTTAATATAGAACACGAAATGATGAAGAGAAGCGGCACCACCTGTACAGTAAGCATTATCAAGCACAGATGCATGTTCATATTTGGCAAGGGGTCTAACAGTTCTGAGAGAAACTCCTAAGGTAAAGTTGAAGACCAGTTTGGTCAATGTATCTGGCATAACAGCCGGCACACTTGAAAATATAAATCAAAGAGGATCTGAGTAGTAAAGGCATTGAATCCTTAAATTTGATGAAGGAACCAACTGTTCAATAATTAAGTTAAGTACAAGTCGGTTGTTGCATTGTAGGAAAAATCTGGAAAGAATCTTACGAAGTTCAGCATTGAGAGTAAAGAAACGAGCTCCCAAGTAAGGAAACATTAGGTTAATTTCCATTTTAGAGGCCATGGGGAGCGACGATTTAGTTGGAAAAGACTAAGCAAGAAACGGTTGATCACCTTATCCAGAAGGAAAGAATGATAAAGACTGAACTTAAAAAAACAAATAAATAAAAGAATCTTCTCTTGAAAGAGAAGCCAACCAGAACAGATCTTATTTGCTCTATGGTGACGAGAAAATATCGGAGATAGTTTATAATTATAAGGGAAAACTAAAAATAATTTGTACCCAGCTGTGTGTTGGATGGCTTTCTATAAACCAACGAAGAAAAACTAGCATCAGGACCAGAGTACGAGAGAACATCGCATTCAAAAAAGGAAGGGAAACATCAATCTTCCCTTCCATGGTAAAACGAATATTGGGATGCCCGAAATTGTGATAGTTCAAAAATCGGTGAGTAGGTCTTCACAATTCAAAAGAAGAAAACAATCATCAACATAAAGCTTGTAAAAAAGAGACCTGTTAAAAGGAGGAGAGTCACCAAGCAAATTAGTTTCATTATAACATAAAAAAGTTCTCATATTTTTATTTGTAATTTTTTTACTTTCATTTTTGCTTTTGTTAGGATTTGTTTGTTTATTTCTAATTTCATTTTTATGTTTATTTTTGATTACTTTTGTTTCCTTTTCTTTAGTATTATATTTAATTTTGTTTATTTTTATGCTTATTTTAATAGCTTATTTCTGTTTATTTTATATTTATTCTTATATATAGTTTTGCTTATTTTATTTTTATTTCATTTCATTATTTTTCTCAATATTTTTTTGGAGATTTTTTTGCCATTATTTGAAATGATTTTTTGTCTATTTTGTCATTATTATTTTTAATTTATTTGTCATTGGTATTCTATTTTTATAATATATAGCCCCTTTTTCATTATTATTATCATCTATAAGGTTTATCATTTTTTATTGCTTGATTTATATGTTCCTTTGTTTAGGGTATTTTTTGTTTTTAGATATCGCATTTTCCATTATTGTATCCTTTATATATTTTATACATCCAACTAGTCGTTTCTCTTGTCACCTTTTATTTCTATTTTTATTTTTGTTTTAGTTCTTTCAGCTCGTGTAAACCATCTTCTTGTGTTTTCGGTATGTTTCATTTATTCTGTTTACATTTGTTGTTCTAATATTATTTTTTATCTTTCACTTTGTCATATGTTAGTATTATTTTTTTTCCTTTTTTGGGTATTCTTTGCTGATGTTGGATCGTGTATGATTCTAAATGTCGACAAAATATGCTAATCCATGCGTTAGTCTTGATTCTCATCAATATATATATATATAATATTATTATATTTAATATATATATATATACATATATATATATAATATATATATATATATATATAGTATATATTAAATATATATATATATATAATTATATATTTATATATATATATAAAATATAAATATATATATATATATATTATTATTATATAATTATATATATATATAATATATAATATAAAATATATATATATATATTATATTATATATATATATTATATAATATATATGTAATAATATATAAATATATATATATAATATATATAAATAATATATATATATATATATATAATAATAATATATATATATATATATATAATTATATATTATATATATATGGTATATAAATTTATAACCATTCATCATAAACTTAAAATCCATTTATAACCAAGATACAAAACATGTTCTTTTAATCTCACTTTATTTAATCCCCTTTTCGTAATCTTTGATAAAAGTGAAAATAAAAAGGAGAAGAAATCTATATAAAATTTTAATTAACATTATTAAATTATTGGCTAATTATTGACTGCTATTTTTAATCATTTACCAATTACTTATACTATTTATAACAACATGAAAATGTTTCACCGAAATAGTGTTCTGATATTCTTGCTTGAAAAGAACAGATCTGTGCTTATTTTTTGCCTACCACGTATCAAATTGGTTGCGAATTGGAAACTACACCATTTCCATTTTTTGTTATTTTTTTTTTTCTTTCCAAAAGGCTTCCTCCACGTCTTTATTGTTCAGTAGTTTGGATATTGTGAGGTGTACTAGTGTTGTAATGAGAAGAATATATGTGTAATTATAATATATATATAATATATATATTATATATATATATATATATAATATATATATATATATATAGCAATTTATTTGTGTTTATTATATTTATACATTCTATTTATATACGTGTATATATATTTAATTTTAAATAATTTATTTTCAGTTTTATCAAATTATAATTCTATAACATAATAATAGGAAATAATTATTATAACCAAAATTATGTATATGCTGTCAATTCTTATAAAGCCACTGTCAGTGTAAAAAAAGAGACGCTAACCTATTATAAATGTGTATGGTAGAGAACTATACATTTAAGAGGCGAACAATGTACTTTAACCTTATTTAGAAAAGCTTATTATTTGTACTTTGTATGTAAGTTGGGAACGAGGATAAGTCCTGCTACACATGTATGCCAATTTCATTTCCAGGAATCTGAGAAACTGGTAAAGGAACACGTAGCCGTATGAAATTTGTTGTACCTATGATTTATCGTGAACCGATAAATCACGTAACGGATTGTTATCTGTTGACAAATGTGCATTGTTCTCTTCAAAACCAAACATTGTATCCATCATCCAAACCTACACACAACAATGAATAGTTCTCATTCAATATTCTTCATCGGCCTACACCTCCGATGAATTTACTGTTGACTCATAGGATGACCCCTCCGATCATGACACAAGGTATCAAGATCCTGACATTGAACCATCAACATCTATACATTGTTCGCATCATGAAATACACAGAAGCTAACATCTTGGCAATATCTAAAGCTCACAAACAGACTCAGAATCGCTGGCTTCTAGGCTTTAGGGCTGGAATCTATTAGAGAAAGGACATGAGCTCATCTTAGAGCAGACAAAAGACGTTGCAACATTTTGCGTAGAAAGATGGCATTGTAATTGATGTGATCTAAAAGGTCTATTGAACAGGCATTGGACATGAGGCATAAACCTGCAGATGCGCCTGTTTTTTGATCCCTCCAAAAACATAGTCTCATGGTAGTGCTATCCATATAGGCAAATTTTCCCGTCTGCCTCTTTGTATTATTCACAATATCAAAGAAACTGTAAAAAAGTTATGAGTTCTATACTTAACCTAGTTGAATACACAACATTTAAATGGCACATGTGTGGGATCAGATCATTAAACTATTAACAGGCATGCAACAGGATACACAAAATTCATGCTGCTTCCTCTGCGAATGGATAGCCCGAAGAAAAAATCATACATTCGGAAAGTGGCCTCAAAGACATGATTTCAATCTTTGGACCAAAAACATATCACATGAACCACTTGAATCCGCAGTTTATCTTTCTTCCACTTTTGCACATTAAACTTGCAGAATAAAATATGAAAAGCTCTGACAAAAGGAATTTGGGGCATTCTTGCATCTTCAGGTAAGAAATCACAAATTAAAAGGGTGGCAAAAATAAAAAGATAGGGGTCTTTATTGCCCCAAAATTAAAGCCAGTCTTCCAGATGAGAGTACGAAGCTAAAAACCTCAGAAGGAAACAAAAAATGATGGCCTGACTAGCATTCAAAATCAGTGTGCTCAGTTCCTGGAATGAGAAAGCTGAAAATAGAATTATCTTTACGTCACATGGTGAATTGCTTTCGTGATATAGTTGCAATATGTCTTTAAACTACACTTTATGACTCACATCTGACTCTTTCCCCTCAACCTTCGCGCATTAATGAAGATCAGTGTGAAAGTGCACCATGGACATCTCTTATGTTTGAAAAGCGTTTAACGGGCCGAGGAATGAAAGCATGCTTGTCTGAATATGATGTCCTTATCAAGACACCAACCAACAGATGCCTAAGAGAAACGACCAAATAAAATTTTAGTGGTGTGCTTTGCATTAAATAATAATGACACTTACCAATTCAATTAACCAACATGTTATAATATGAGAATGTGTCTACAAAAAAACGCACGATAGGATCTTTTTGGTTTTCATAATGTAACAAGCAACTTTTGTTTATACAGAATCACATACTTTCGTATAAAGGACAGATAAAAGTTTAAAATTTGTTATGCAGTTATTACTGTTATAAATCATTTCTTTTAAATTACTGACTAGTAATAATGTGGAAACAATTTTAATCTATTTTGGTTTAAATGTTAATTAAAAAACTTTTTTTTCTTTAATTAAAATTTAAATAAAAAGAAAGAAATTTAAAAATAATTCAAATAAGTAATACTTATAAAATAAAATAAGATTTATAATAATGTATAATAATAATAATAATAATAATAATAATAATAATAATAATAATAATAATAATAATAATAATAATAATAATAATAATAATAATAATAATAATATAATAATATAACAAAAAAAATAAAAAAAAACTAATAAAATAATAATAACAGTAATAATAATAATATAATATAATAATAATAATAATTAATAAGAATAATAATAATAATAATAATAAATAATAATTAATAATAATAATAATAATAATAATAATAATAATAATAATAATAATAATAATAATAATTGAATACTAAGTAAATCACAAGTCAAATAAAACAAAACTCAAAAAAATATTGAATAAATAATTTTATGAATTATAATTTTATTAATATAATGAATTATTATTTCTAGTCTATTATTTTATTGGAAGTGCAAAATCAAATAATGTATTATTTATTAGATTTTTATTACTTTCTAATTAATCTTTTTCATACTTCAGATTTTCTGATCAAATAATTTGTTTCTACATTTAATTATAGTTATTCGCAAAAAACAAATATTAAAAAATTCAATTGTAAAGATTATATAATTTTTACATTTTCCTTTAAAAGAAAAAAATAATATATATTTATTTTTATACTATAAAATAATATATATATATATATATATAATATAATATATATATATTATAATATATATATATATAAAGATCTTCCTAATTCGTGGAATACACAGATGTCACACTCATTCGTTCACGAGCAGCCTTCCTCCGAGGATGTTTCTTGTTCAGAGACGAAACGTGTCAGGAAATAACTGTAAATATGATTTCAATTTCAGGCGCAAATTATTTCAGAAAGTAATTTAAATAAGCTAATAATTTATCATTGGCAACAGATTAAATGTAACGATTTTATAAAATCACAGGCAGATATTGAATTCCTAAAATACTGCAAAGATATTCAAAACATATACAGAACAATAATTAAACAAAAATATATATATATAGAAGTATTCTAAAAAGACAACGTGCCAATCAATTTGTGTGCAAGTTTAGGAAAATAATTATTAAAATAAATTGCATCTCTCAAAATGTTGCATTTTAGGACTCGAAAATAATAATCTTATTTGTCCATTTCCCACAGAGTTCATGTTTATCCTAGGATAATGACTTTGCACTAGAGGGACTCTTACGACCTTGCTGCTTGTGAGCCAAAGCTCAGTTTAATTATGTTAATTATAATTTTCTGTCTTTTAGAAATTTTCTTTTCTGCCAAAAAAAACCTTGACATAGAGGATAAACCTCAATCAAAGATATCAAACTATACTA
>JABUQX010090293.1:0-15000 GCA_015478945.1 Trachelipus rathkii | reverse complement strand
TTCACTGGAAGATTTTTACCAGTCCAGGTAATGAAGAAACACGCATTAAATCAAAAAAAGTGCAGTGCAAATGATGAAAAACTATCACAAGAAAAAAACACTAAATACAAATCAAATGACGATCCAGTTGGTGTAGTGTTAATTAAGCAAAAATATGCAAAAAGATTACCACGCTTAAGCAAAACTGAGCAAGGAAAAACATGCCTCTCAACTAGTGTATCAACGTTAAGAGCAGACTTAGCAAAGCTAACTAATAATAAATCACTGGAAACAAAGCAAACTTCAGCAAAAGGACAAGAACAAATTGAATGTCCTCTCAAGCACAACTCTCCATATTTGATTTCAAATTACTAGTCGCCAAAAAGATAAATAAGAGACGACAGGGTAAAATCTCTTCATTAATTCGGAGTTAGGAAAGGTTGGTAGAGCGGTCCATTTGGGAGTTGATCCCCACCATCCCACCACCCTAAGTAACAATTATATTAAATAGATTGGCTAAAAACCCGACCAAATACAATTATATATATATATAATATATATATATATATATAAACATACTAATAATATATAACAATATATAACATATATAAATATATATATAATAAATATAATATATAGAGTTACAGGTAATATATAAAATATATAATATAAATAATAGTCAATATATCTTAAAACATCCGATCAAGCATCCGCATCGCACGGATGTAAATCAAAACATCCGCAATCAGCATCCGCATCCGCGGATGCAGACAAAAAATGACATCAGCAGCATCACTAATAGATCCACCTAATTTTACCAAATCAATTGATTTTGGATTATTTAAACCCTTCAATAAATAAATGTTTATAAAAAATATGTTTATAAAAAAATCTTTTCATAAAAAAATAATAAGTCTAATTACCTTTTCTTGATTAACATTAAACCTAATAGCAATATTTAAAAATGATTGTCATTTTTGACATTATTTCTGATATTTTTGCTTTTAAAAAAATAAAGCTTCTTTAATTATAAAAAGCATCTTCTGCACAATGGCTATCATTATTATTTGTAGCTAAATCCATGACTCTTAAATTGTAGTCCATAAAACCATTTAACATCCCCTTTCTGAGTGTCATCCCAGCACTTTGTATAGAGAATAAAATTGATCCTCCAATTACCTGAAGACCTTTTCACGAAAAGGGATCGAGCTAAATAATTTCTAGCAAGGACACCGAAATGCTGAAAGTACCTTTATTCGATAAGAATAAGGTTAGGAGAGTGACTATTAATTAATAAGTTTTCATATATCATATGGCTAATGTTTTCTTTTATTAATATTCAATTTTTTTCAGTAAATGTTCTTTCTCCTTAGGAATGAGTTTCTAGGAATTCATTATTGTCCTTCACATTCCGAAGAACACAGCTTCAAAACTGAAGTTAGTAACTATTATCTTTCAGTATCACATTTTTCGCCCTATTCTGTTGATAAATTAGAAGAATCTGAAGAATCGAGCGTATCAAAAAAAATAGGTGAAAACTGTTTTTCCTTTCCTTATATACAAACTAATAGCTTCGAACACATCCATTGCTTACGACATATCATCCCTTTTTATTGTTATATTCATCCTCAAGGAATATAGTCTTAAAGCATGTGGAATGCAAAATAGCACGCTAGCAAGCACCACAAATGTCTTATCAGTAAAGTAAAGGACTGAATACTCATTATTTAATGAATCTTTCCGATGCTGATACTGTAGAGACCCAAGTCCTCAAATAGTCACTTTTTCTGACTCTTTTCAAAAAAACTGCAAATCACTTTCATATTGGGATATTATTCCTATTGCCATGTTCACTCTTATGGGCTCAACTAAAATTGATACAATCAACAAAATATTTTAAGTATTTTAGCAATTTTCAAGAACTTTTCCGTTGGTTCTAAGCATGCTAGGTTTGAAATTGATCACTGCAATACACGAGAATATGAGAGCATCTTTGGTCCTAATTTTTAAAGCATATGATACTGGCTATTACATCTGTTTTACATCACTGGTATAAATCTGTTCTGTTATATTAACTGATGTTAAATAAATTGTTAATATCTCTTCATATTGCAAAGCTTAAGCGAGTGATAAAATGACTACGATTCTTTGCATATGGATAATTTTTCCACGCTCTTTGTCAAATATGGCATCATTGAGAACTAGTGTCAAAGAGTGTTAAAAAGCAAGGTAATTCCTAGAATCCTGCTTGTGTAAATTCTGCAGCCATATTAGGTGTGTTATCCTTTACTATAACATGAATTTTATAGGCAGGAATATTGAATTCTTCCATAACATTTTGAAAGACAATTATTATCATTAATACATGGTGAGAATACTGAAAAGGATGGAACTCTAAGGAATAGCATTTATAATCCAATAGCTTCAATATACAAGCCTACAAGCAAATATTTCACTGCTCACTTACGAGTTCACGGGTATATATTATCAAAACATATTACATAACATGCCTAACGAAACATTGCCAATGAGTCGCAACTCACCGGATGACTGTCTGAAAATCACTAAACAATGATACTCTTAAGGCTCTACGTAAATTTTTTTCTTTAATAAAATAATTAAGAAAAACTTAATTAATAATATCAAATTATGGCTATCTATTCATATTGCTTTGAAAGTAATACTATAAAAGATCGAATAAAAAAATTATTATTTCAGATATATTGTATACCAAAGAATCCGTACAATTTTGCCGATTCCGATCGATCCGATTCCTGAAAAACAACCGATTCCTCCGATTCCGATGCCGATTCCGATAAATCGTCCATCGACCTTAAATATATATATAGATATATAATATATAACTATATTATATATAACTATATATACTACTTATATATAATAATATATGATATATAAATATAAGTATATAATTAATTTCCTATATTATATTTCAATATGTGAATGAGATTAATTATATATAATATATATATAAATATATAATATTATATATATATATATAATAATAGAATATATATATATATATATATATATATATATAACATATAAATATAATATATATATAATATATATATATATAATATATATATATATAATATATGGAATGTAAAAGTAGGATAAATATAAACTATTTAAATATATTATTGAGAATATCTATGAGATATATATGTATATATAGTATTATATATACTAATATATATATATATATAATATATATACTTATAATAAAATTAATAATGAGTAATATATATAATATATATATATATATATTTATATGCCCAAAAATATATATCAGAATTCAATTTTCAGGTTTAAAAATATGTTTGCTTAACTGAAATAGAATTTTTAAAGCAGATTTTAGAGACAAGACTAGATTAAACGATTTTCTTGTTTTAAAAAAAATTAAACTATTGACATTTTGTGGGGCTTCAAGATACCTGTAACTAAATCAATCAAAATGAATGCCGATTTTGGAATATTGCTAGAAATTTCAACATATCACGGGGCGAATTTTAATAGGAATAATTAACGAGAGAGGTTATTATTTTACGAAAATGATGAAATAAGTAGAATGTATCATGGAAAAAGTGACCCCATAAGCATTATAAATAAAGACGGAATTCAAGCGCACAAACACAAAAGTATGTTACTGGGAAACCTAAAGGAAGTATATGTGAAATCAGGATTAGAACGAACTAAATCAAATGATTTATTTAGATCAACCGATTTTTCTTTCAGGATTATTTTTAAAAAGAATCCTGAATTTTGTTTTCTTTTACTTCCTTACTTTATAAGCATCTAAAGATCATTGAGATCTATAAAATATTTAAATAATGTTTGCATAAAATAACTCGTTATTAAAGGCTCATATATAGGAAAGATAAATATTATAGCATAGATCTTATATTTGGCCTTCATGCTTGGAAATTTTTTGATATAGAATAATGGAATCTCTCTCTCTCTCTCTCTCTCTCTCTCTCTCTCTCTCTCTCTCTCTCTCTCTCTCTCTCTCTCTCTCTCTCTCTCTCTCTCTCTTCTCTCTCTCTCTCTCTTACTCTCTCTCATCTCTCTCTCTAAATATATATATATATTATATAATATATATATAATATATATAATATATATATATATATATTATATAATTAAAATATATACATAATATACATATTATTATATATATTATTAAATATATATATAATATATATATATATATATATAATTATAATAAAATGTATATCAGAAGATATATCATATATAAAAGCTACGTCGTAATTATTTACATTACTTCATTTGCCACTTGTGGCCAGTTTTCCCTTTGGGTTTTGATGACTGATTCGCGAGTGTGTGACTCTGCAATCGTAATTAAAGTGATAAACCAGTGTTGGACCTATTTCCTTTTTAAATTTTACAAAAAAAATCCACAAGATCTAGAGTTTTATAAATAAAAGTTAAATTAATAACAATGCGCGGCAAGCTGTCTTTTTTCAAAAATGTAGACATGATTTCTTTTACCCATACCGTACACATTGAAACTCATTATGTAGCAAAATACCCTTTATAATTGGCTACAGCCCTTGAATATTACACAATATTAATTCATTAATAATAAATAGTAACAGTCCCAAGTTTGGGACTCCTGGGTTAACTGTACCTCCTAAAAATGGGTTAGGCTGGAGCCCCCCCCCATATTCTTTTTGTTAAAATTTCACCGGATTCTTCTTTATTCTTACAAAACTATATCATTACCAATTGTTTCAACCAAAAAGAAGTATATATTTCTAATTATAATATAATATTTAATTAAATATATATAATATATATATATATATATATATATATATATATATTATTATATATTATAATAGTATATATATATATATATAAATATATATAATATAATATTTAATATTATAAATACTATATTATATTTAATTATTAAATATTATATATATATAATATATACACTAAGATATAGAAATATATAGCTATATATATATAAATAAGACCTCCTCCTTCAAATTGAAAAGTAAAACTGATACAAGAAACCGGTTTACATTTAACTTCCTTTTGACAACGTTTGAAACTTCAAACTTCCCTTAATTGTATTCAATATACCTAAACTAAATTTTGATAAACTTTATAAAATCAAAGCTCTTAAGTTTCATAATTTACAAACACACTAATATGCGCGCGCTACAAAAAAATTAGGTCCAAACAAATTTCAAAATTATCATTAATTTGAAGGTGTCCCCTTCTCTTTTGTCGTTCACGTTGCCCAGGGTTCAGGGATTACGAGGAGTATTGTTATATTTTCAAGTTAGTCTTGATTACTCTATCATCTTTATTTACAATAAGTTCTATAGACCTCCTTTAATTCGAAAGGTCAGTTTTGACCTCAGATGACCATTTAAATTGTATTACTATTATAAAAATTCAAAATTTTTCTTAGCTCAATAAATATTAGTTTATTTTGATATTAATATTTTGTTGGTTAAATATTATTTTAGTAACTACAGTAAAGATTATTTAATTATTTATATTTTATTATTATTATAATATATATATAATATATATAATATATTATATATATATTATAATATATATATTATATATATTATATATAATAATTATAATAATAATATATATATAGATAAATATATTAGATTTTGATATATATAAAATATATGATATTATTTAATAATCATACATATATAGCAAATATAAGTAAAAAATATATATATATATATATATATATATATATATATATATATATATATATTATGTTTAATAAATATATCTAAATTTTTTCTGTTTAAAAATATTTACATGTGATTCTTTTGAGAAAATATAAAATTTTGATCATACATAAAAATTAATCAGAAAGAAACATACAGAACTGATGGTTTATTGTCTAATAAGTATCATACTGAATTTCATAGATAATTTAAAAAAATTATACAATATTATTAAATGTCAAAGAAAGTAAAAATATTTAATCAATTTTGATTTTCAAGCTCTGTGAAATCTTTCCAACAGGATTGCCATTTAAAACTTTCTGATTAAATTTTTATATTATATATAAAATATAACCAAATTCACATTCACTCTTGCTTGAACCAATTAATAATAATAATTATAGTTTTATTAAATTGATATCTTTTTATAGTAAATTTGGTTGTTTTAAACGTTAAATAATTTAAAATATAGAGTTTTATTTCAATATAATTATCTTATCGTCAACCACCTCGGCGTATCTTTTCCGTAATTTAGACTATAAAAGTAGCTAGAGAGCAGACCGAGAAGGGAATTATCCATTAATTTATAACTGCACTTACTGAAATCGATTCTGTCACTTAATTATGTATACCCGAGTCGAATCAGATATTTCTAACCAAGATCATTTATTAAGCCAGTTAATAGTATGTTTAATATTTTTGATGAAGCTTATTATTTTCCAAAACGAGCTTCTTACCTTCAATTTTTAGAGTGCACCTGACGCCCATTTTTGGAGGCGTATACCAAGACTAATTAATTTTGGGCTGATGAATTCTTTATTTTTATAAATTCTCACGGAAATATTGTAAACACTTACCTTTCCTGTATTCCGATAGATGTTGATCCTAGGAAAATTTGGGTAGTTATGTCATTCACAAGCCTTCTTGGACAATACTGATAGAACCTCCACTAATGGCAAATTTATATACCCCCCTTCTCCCCTCAATATTTATAGTAAAAAAGAGGCAATAGGTTTTTTATTAATTCTTTCATATGCATTTTGTATAAAGTTAGTTTTATAATATTGTATATCAAAAATCTAAGTCTCTTCTTGTTGAGTTATTCGAGTTATGAATAATAAGTCACCTCGATAAAAGTGACCTACGAAGTTGTAATAGACAATATTGATAAATCTATTAGTTAGAATAGTTCTAGCAAGGTATGAATTAAATTCGATTGCCTACGTTATTTGGTCATTCAGTTTTAACATCCCCTGAATATTAAAAATCCGCGTCAAATTCATATTCTAACCTACTTCTTTATTAAATTTCGTCTTAATTTCATGTCCAGAAATTTATTTAATATTTAGCGATGAGATATCTTCGAGGTTTTTTATCTATCTTTTATATTCTCTCTACTTCTTTCTCTGAAATCATCATATAAAGCTTAAAAGTATGATATTTCCAAACACTTTTGTACCCAACGTGATGTAGACTAATCTTTTTGTTTATTTTTTTTATGTACATGAAACAATAAATCCATACAAAAAAGTAAGCAAAAACGATAAAGGGGAAAATTGGGAAAAAATAAAAGATTTAGGGAAAATTTAATATAAAAGGAATAATTAGAACTATTAAAATCAAAGATTTGATTATAAAAATAATAATAATAATAAAATTAAAGAGTTAAATAAAAGTAAGCAAAAACGTAGAAATCGAAAAAGTAAAATTCATCATGATAAATGTTTTATAGAGAAAAAATCTCGTCATGGTTGAAATTAGAAATTTCAATTAAAATAAGTAGGTCAGAAATTACTGCCTCGTCGTCAATAAAAAATGAAAACCATTTTTTTAGTAATATTAAAACTTAGACATAGTTTACAAATAGCATAAAAAATAGAAATTTCGAAACAATAACAAAAAATCAAAATCCAAATACTTGTCAATATTTCATACGTGAAATTTGATTTTTTGAGGGTCGTTTCGAAGCGATTCTTATCACAAAAATATTATTGTAACATTCCTCCCTTAAATATTGTAAAGAAAATTACTCTTTATATATATATCTTATTAAATAAATATATAAAATTATAAATATTTATTTAGAAATATTAATAAATCGTTTAATAATTGTCACGTGGTCTCAGTGAATATTGCCTCATTGTATAATGAAGACAAATCAGAAGTGTCAAATTATTTACGATTGTGATTTATTTCAAAATTCAAAATTAAATTATAAAAAATTCACCCAACCAAAACATTTATACGCCTTTTTTTAACTTGTTTAACTATTTCTTTTTCGGAATTTGATTAAAAAAAAACATTAAGAAGCTCCACAGAATAATATATTTTTTATATATAAATATATAAATATTAAATTTAAAAAATCGGTTCAAGGCAGAAAAAAATAAGGGAAGATTATTAGAATTTATATATATATAATATATTATAAATATATATATTTATATATTGATATATATATATAATATAATATATATTATATATATATATATAAATAGAAGTATATATATTATGTAAATATATATATAATATTATAAATATAATATAAGATATGATATATATAATTTATATATATTTAATATATATATATATATATATTATAATTTATGTTAAATATTTATTATATATAATATATATGATTAGTTAGTTCTATTTGTTTATGGTATTTTTTGTTTGTTATTGTTTATTTGTTTTATATGATATATATGGTGTATACATTTTTTTATAATTATTAATTATTTTTATGTATAACTGTATATATATATTAGTGTATAATTATAAGTTGGTTATATTATATATATATATATTAATTAATATATATATATATATATTATTTTAATAATATATATAGTTAAAAATATATATATGAATAAGGAAGCATAAATTATAATATTTTCTATAATATATTCAAATCATCAATATTATAATGTATTATATATTAATATATATATAATAATATATATAATAATTAATATATATAGTATATATTATATATTATTATAATATATATATATTATATTATATTATTTGTTAGATATATATTTTTTAATATTATAAAAGTAAATCATAATATAGAATTTATCTAATTTTAGTAATAGTACCTAATAAAATATAATATATAATGATATATAAATATATATAAAATTATTTTAGTACTTGATATCAGAAAAAGGTCTATCATTTTTCGCCAAAATAATAAAACTAAATTGATTCTCTGAGAGTTTAACGACGTTTCGAACTGTCGTGATGAATCTTCACGACCGCAATTTCGTGCATTGATTAATTGTAACTACTGATACACTCGAGGTAATTGATAGGCACTAGTTGAACACCTAAGTGTGTGCGAGGCGAAACTATAATTAGAAATTCCCAGACAAGGCTTCGACCCCTGTCTTGTAGTAATAACTTGTTTCCAAAAGTAGACAGTTTGCTCACACGTTCTCTTAAGGTCCTATGTTATCTGCACACCAGATACGAGAAGAGACATTAGAACTAAAGTATATAAGTTTTTAGCGCATGGCACAATTTGTCTTTCTTTTAGAATGCTTTGCATTTCTAGTAGAATTGAACATATCCTACAATAATAATAATATATTTGATAAGAACAATTAGTAGCATTTAATAATAATTATTATTATTAATATATTAATTATATGAATATAATTATAATATTATTATATATTATATAATATATTGAGTTAATTATTATTGATAATTTATAATTGTGAGTGGATTAGCTAGATAATAACTGCTTTCTATTAATGATTATTAATTAAGTATTAATTAAGTAATTATCCATATTATTAATATTATATAATTATTAATCTATTATTAGATCTCTCTATTATATATTATACATATTATTAATAAATTATTAATATTATTGCTAAATATCGTAATACTAATTAAAAGAAGTCATATAAGGTAGATGGTGCTTTATTGTTTACCGTAAATCACAATAAATAAATATATAGTTGTATTATGATACATTAATCTATAAAATTTGACTAGAGTTTTTTTTCATCTTTGTCAACTTCCAGAAAATACTAAAAAATTAAATACTACTACAATCTTTTTCGATAACGTGGTTACACATATTCGTAAATTCAGAAATAACTTCGTACGAAAAAGACTTATAATTCAAACATCAAAGCGAGGGCTTACATATGAAAATGAGAGTTAGTAAATTTGTCGCAAAAATAAAAAATAATTTGATAAAATTATATTAAGATAAAATTTCTAATTAAATTTAATTACACGAACACACAACTTTCGATCCCCAAATTACCATAAATAAAAACTCGTTTTTTATGCTGCATTCTGGTCATGTATTGATCTAGTTGTAATATTACAGAAGTCTGAATATATATTCTCGCATTCACCTGATTTATATATATGAGTTATATCAAATTATCCTGTCCACACCGTAATGGAACTCCACCGACTTATCATCTTATTACCCCATAATATATACAAATTTATATTCAACTATTCATTGGCTACTTCCAAATTAATCCGAACTAATCGAGCGAAAGTGGTACGGCGCCAGAGATTTGTTTGGAAGTAGGAATTGAAATGTGGATTTGTAAATCTCGTACATTAGACCTCAGATAACCTTGGACATAGTCATAATTCTTACATTTTAAGTAAAGCGTTGCACATACTCATTTAAACTCACGCCCCATTCAGAAACAATTAATTTGCGCCACATTTAAGTGTGACGTCCAACTTATAGCTGCCTTAATACTTGGTCACATCTGAACCACACTATAAATTTCACATAAAACCAAATTTAACAAAAATATTTTTTTTATCTTAACAAAATTATATTGAGACTGATATAAAAACTTTTTTGTAACTGTTATAGAAATTTTTATATAAATTTAAGTTTAATTCCTGTGACTTTTGTCATTATCCTATTCACTCACGGCAATCTGAACATAAAATTTCGCCTCTTGTTATATCAAAGCTTTCACCTCCTTGAAAACATAAATTATTAAGATAAACCCATTTTTTCATTTTTTGTTGATGAAACACACCTGAGTAACATTTTATATTTCTCCAGTCTACTCACACTCACAATATTTATTTGGCAAATACCATAGAGGCATGAACACAATCAAAATAATGTTCATTAAGAGTTGTGTGCGGGAAATTTTAAAATCTATTTTCCCCCAAACATAGTCAGGGACACAGTGTATATTTATAAGAAGATTTCCTTTAAGATATATTCTTAAAAATTTATAAAAATTAAATAGAATAAAATTACAACAAAGTTACTTTTCCCTTTTAAAAACTCTCGAGTAAAAAGAATATTTGTGTGCGAGTACTTCCAAAAAAACATTTATACAATTTATCTCACTAAAATATTAATATATTAGTCATAAATAATATATAAGTATATAATATTGTATTAATATATATTTAGATAATATTTAACGGTAGAAATATGATAAGATAAGATATGATGTAACTGAAGATAATTAATATTGAATAGTAGTATTATAATAATATATTAATAGATAATATAGATACATGATATATATATTATTATATAATAATAATTATATATATATATATATAATTAAGAAAATATATATATAGATATATGAATAGTATTATAATATTAATAATATAATAATATATGATAAGTAATATATAATAATATAATATAATAGTATTTAAACTAATAAATAAACTTATAATAAACTAATAAAAACTGTTTACGTTTAATATATTAGTGGACCTGAAGTAAAAACTCACGTATAATATGATATAATAGATAAATAAGTCAATAAATATAATGTCATAATCATATTGAAGATTTTTATTTGAATATTCGATTATATTTTTAAGCATTAGTAAAAATAAAATATTTTATTCTTGTTAGTATGTATATGAAGAAAAAGACTATTACGTTATTAAAGGTTAAAATTTATAAACCTCATTATTTATAAAACTTGTTTTGTGATAAGTATATAAAACCAATTTTTAGATATTAAGTTAGTTTTAAATATTTTTTAACAATATGAATAATTATAAAATGAATTATTTTATATTAGTGAGTATATATTAATAGCATATATCCTCCGTTCAACGGCATTACAGAGAGAGGTACTCAGATATCACAGACGAGGATCCTATATATATATATACATTTTTTATATATAAAAATAACTTAGTATAACAATTTGAAGAGTAATTTAGAAATGTCACGAATACACTCTTTCATGTATGAAATTTATAACCAATTTTCCAGCGCTTAGTATTACCGGTACATCTGGATAAGGGTTCATCGGTTCAACATTTTTTTGTTGAACATTATAAATAACATTTAATCTTATAGTTTAAATATTTTAATATTTTAGTGTCTCAAGACACATTTTTTTTCAAAAATTTGAGAAATATTTTTAAGAAAAAAATTTTGAATTAAAAATGGCTTCCCCCATGTCTGATTTGTCAGATAGTGACCTCAAACGAAGCATTTAAAAAATCACGCAAATTGTTACGTTCTCATGTCACAAAGAACAGTTGAAAGAAAAATAATAGCCCAATTGAATTGATAGCCAACCCACATATTCCCAAATAATTCGTGCTTATAAAAAAGAGTTAGAAAGCCTTAGACATTAAGAGTATAACAAGAAGTGGATGATATACATCGCAAATTCCTTGACGAGGAAATCTTTTAATCGATGCCAATCATTACGTACGAAAGATCATTGCTTCTATAGTTGATTCCATCAGTCAGAAACATAAATAAAGACTACTAAACCACATTCGCGAACTCTAGCTTCGAACGCTGCTACATCACCGATTGCCCCGAGCGTACCCCACTTAGATAGCCGGAAGCATGATTAAACGCGAGAACCCATTAAAAAAAACGTACCTACCTTATTGGCAATATATTAGATTATGCCTCTATTCATTGAATACATTTGAAAACTATGTCGGAGGTCAGAATTACTCTGACCTTAGGTAAACTTGATTTATTATTGGACTGCCTTCAAGGCACAGCAAAACAGATGGTATCTAAGGCATATCCATCACCGGTATTAAGTATAACTAGTTATTCGAGTCTTCTTAAAAAGATGTCGATAGCCCCGCAAAGGTCAAGGAGACCTTAATATTAAAAAATTAACTGCAATAAGCCCCACCAATAAATATGAATTACTCTGATTTGTATGCTTTTAAAGCCGATGTACATTGCTATGTCGAATCTTTAAAAGTCAAGGGCTTGACCGCCAATGACGAGGCACGCTCTTCGGGCTTGGGTGTTTTACTGGCCCAAAAATTGCCTTCACAAATTAAAGAAAAGGTTAAATGGGAACATGTCGGTAAAGGAATTGGACGCCTATTCCCTTTTGATGTGTTGAGACCAGGCCTTTCAGTTTTAGAGGGCCTTCAGAGTCAAACATTAATCACATAAGGACAATAAAATCCCCTAAAAAATCTGCTTGAGCATACTTCACCTGTCAATTAGATCTAAATGGAAGGGACAAGGGGCCAAACCAAACAATCGACTATATTAGTAATTACAAATGTATAACTCACCAGTCTCAAAATGTCCAATAATAAAACAAAACTGACCAGCCTAACCAAGAATAAAACCTAACTGTTAATAACAAGCTTAATAGGTTTTAACAATAATTAAAGCTCTTTCCAAAGAGTAGATTTATTTCACAAAATCAAAAATAAACAATCAAAATAGGAGTATCACTATTTTTCGTTCGGATAATAATCACAATCCTCACTTTTGTGTATAATAAAAGGATGGTGCAAAATAACCCTATAAAATGCTTTCGGTAAACAGCATCCATGTAAGCCGCCAATTGTAGTCTTATAAACACTCTTGAACTTCGAAACCAGAATTGTCCAATAATCATGCAGTTTGTGGTAAGGTGTTGAGAGTAGCGAGTCACCCTACTACCTGGAGTAAGTCGAGAAGCAGATAAATATTAACACTGTAAACAGCTGTATACAGTCTCTCCATACGAACATGACATACTCTCTTAAATAAGTCTCCAACAAAATAAAAACACCAAAAAACAAGAAATATGTTACAACTGGTACGCCCAATCCGCTTCAAACATCCTAACCTCCACCTTGTTGGCTCATGAGCCATTAGGTTGAATAGCTCTTCCCATCACCCCAGTATTTGACAACCACTCAATAAAGAGAAAAATACACCCATCAATTAGTCGAGCGAGTATTTTCGATCAAGGATCTCAACTCTCGTTAATATCAAAAATCAGCTGGGAACGAAAAAAATCTATTAAACTGATAATAAAATCTCCTACTCGTTAACATCTCCAAACGGAATTATAAAAAATGAAACAAAAAAAAAGGACACTCCTTCAGTACATGATGTTGTGCGACCTTAAACATGCTCCAAGTACCATAAAGCGAAGGGGCTGATCTCCTATATTCTGACTGAGTTATAGATAGATGAAGCAATCGAAACGAGTAATATGAGAATACCTGGCTTGTTAAAGAACCAAACAATAATGCATCAGAACAATATCGATGAATAAAACAGAATTTATTCTCCTTGCTAATCCTTATCCGAACTGCCATATAATTACAGATAGATTGAAAGTACTCTTGTCACCGACAACCCGTCCACCCCATATCTCGAGATCAGTATGGATTAAATTAGTAATACAATGCCAAAATTGGGTTAAATTTTAAAAGCAAATAGTAGTAAATTATTTGGGCAAATACCTGAATATTTACCCTCAACGTGGCCTACAAGATTCTCAGTCACCTATATTTTGCATCTCTCTCCGGCCGAAGTTCAATTTTTTTGATCCCCTTGGATATATATTAGTTTTAACCATTAAACATTTAATCTTTAAAATTTTTCAAAAGCCACCAACCTCAACTGAAAACTGAGTTTTCAAAAAATAGTAGGTGCATGTATCCTTCCTCTTCTCTTCAGAAAGCCCTCTTTCATCTTTAATTCAAATCCTTCCATTACTCTTCCACATGGATTCCACATGGCGTGAGAGAGAATTGTTCGGATTGGCTTAAAAAAACAAAACATCCGACTCCATCGAGGCGTTTCCACACACGATCCACATTGAGTCTGAAGCATGCTTTCGCATTTTTAAATCATTTATATTCCCGCTTGCAAAGTCACCGGAGGCAATATTTTTTCTCCTATTTTATTTGAAGTGTTCTTATAACTTATAAATAGAAAAAAAAATTAAAAGGAAAATAGTTATTTCATTTTTTAAAGACTTTCGGAGAGTTTTATACGATTATT
>JABUQX010090292.1:30000-39985 GCA_015478945.1 Trachelipus rathkii | reverse complement strand
CCGAGCTGCAAAAAAAAGACACAGAGTGCAAAAACAGAGGTCGAAGGAAGGAATGAAGAAGGATGAAGGAAGGAATAAAAGAAGGGAAATATGGAGAAGGAAGTCTAACTCAGAGCGAGGGAAGCAGTGGGAAAGGGGAAGTTAACAAGCTGCACCCGGTGCCTGGCTCCGGTGCGGTGCCGAGTTAATTATTATTGTTGTTAATTTTGATCAATATGGTGTCTTTAATATTTGGTTATTGCGGTCTGTTTAGATTTCGAAAATAATTGGTTTCAGTACCATCAAGAAAAGATAAAAAATAAAAAAATAAATAAATAAATAAAAATAAATAAATAAATAAAATTTCTTCTATTCTTTTTATTTTGATTAACTTACAAATTTAAACGTTTTTAACATTACCCTAAAAACAAGTTAAATCAGTAAATCAGTAAGTCAAAACTGCCCTCCCTCAGCCCTTCTGTGATCTAATTGATCTATTGATCTTGTTTGATCTTATTGAATCTATTGATTTAAGGTCAAAATTTTTACTTAAAAATTTGTCCATGTTTTACATACCCTAAAATCAGTAAATCAGTAAAATTCAAGCCACCCAACCTACCCTCCGGTCCAATCATGCCTTTTAATCTATTGATCTAATGATCTTTTGATCTATTATCTATTGATTAAGTTCAAATTTTTTACTAAAAATTGTCACGTTTTACATACCCTAAAATCAGTAAATCAGTAAATAAATTCAAACCACCATCCAACCACGCCCTCCTGTTCATTCGTGATCTATTGATCTATTGATCTTATTTTGATTCCTAATTGAGTCACAATTTCGAGTATCGTTTTGGGATAAGCCATAAACATAAAATAATAATCTTTATACCACTGATCAGCGAATATATTGTTTTTTAACCGATTTTTTAATCCCCCCGGTAACAAAGTTTTCACTTTAATAAAGCTTACTTACCATCATCTGAACTATGAATATAATAGCACAACGACAAACCCTGACACGCCTTTATAAACATGAATAGACTGTAACGCCTTAAACAAAAGTTCCACACTTAACACAGTAAAGTAACTTAACATAGCATACAAAGACATAACCTATTCACACTTTGGTCAAGCATATCTCTAACACAACAATGTTAATTTATATTAACATCAGGGGAATATTAACCTAAATGGTTTATCACAACATTGGTTGTAACTACCTTACCTGATCAACGAAATATACTTCTAACGTTAATTTAAGTTTCCACAGCAATAAAGCTAACATAGCACGACGTAACATGAACTAAGAAAAATAATGTTACCAAAGAACAAACCTAACCACAACTTTTTTTTTTTACACACGAATAAAACTGTAACATTTAAACAAAGTTCCCACACTTAACACCAGTGAAGTAATTAACTAAACATTTATTGTGCAAAAAAACGGTAACCATTCCTACTTTTTCAAGCAATATCTCTAACATTTTAACGTTAATTTTTTCCACTGACACAGTAACATTTAGCAAAAAAAATATGATCATAAAAAACCCTTTGTCCGCTTATTCATTATACTGATAACGAATATATCTAAACGTGATAAAGTTTCCACATCAATTAAGCTAAACATGCCGTAACATGAACTAAGAAAAATAAATGTTACAACGAGACATGTTAACGCCATACTTTACACATGAAATTTAAACTTGTTTTTTTTTTGGTTTAACATTAACAATGTTCCACACTTAACACCAATAAAGTACCAACATTTGCATGCAAAACCGTTAACCTAATTCCATCTTTTCACTGCGTCGTTCGATCCATCGATAACAACACACTTATCTCTACCCCATGCTGCCTTGCGATGTTGATAATCTTGATGAATACATCAGCACAAACGAATAAGGGTCTATTATTTGATCCTCTGGCAGGAACACAGCAATGTAGCAGTCCCCATTCGGTTTACGATTAAATATTTAAAATGAACACATCCCGTTGGGGAAATAACGGAAAAACTTCCTCTTGAAAGATATCAACAACAAGCGTTGAGATAAGGGGGGAAATTTTTTATTTTTTTTACGCGGGGAAAGATGTTCGTCGTATCAAACACGACGATTAATTTTAGCAATATTCAAAAATTTGTGTATCTTAAACAATCCTTAAAAGGTAATGAGATTCTTCTTTCAAACCCAATCAGAAGAAAGTAAACAAGAATACGACACACGAAAAACGAACCATATCAGTTAAAAAAGGTATATATTCTCGGTAGACAACAACAACAACAACAACAAAACAACAAACAACAACAACAACCAACACAACAACAACAACAATAAACAATTAGTACATAAATAAGTTCTTTAATTTACTAACCAATGAATATAGGCTAACCGTTAACATTGGTTCACACTAATAAAATCTAAGCATGCATTACCAGAACTAAGAAATATAATGTGTACAATGACAAACCTAACACACCTTACGCATAAATAAACAACTAACATTAACAAAGGTCCATACTTAAACAACAGAAAAGTACCTAACACAGCGTACAAAACGTAACCTATTTCACACTTTTTTTCAAAGGCATAATCTCTAACATATCAATGTTAATTTTACATAACCACTATTTTGATTTTACGTTGCATTGAAGTATTCATTTCGGAAGAAAACATAGCACCAAAAATGGTTCTTTACATGACTAATGAGCGAATATATGCTAACATAACAATGTTTTCACATCAATTATAAAGCTAAACATAGCATCATAATGGAATTAAGAAAATAAGGATTTACAACGACAAACTTAACAACAACTTACCCATTAATAAACAGTTAACATTAAAACAAAGTTCCCACCCTTAACCACCAGTAAAGTAACTAGCATTGCATACAAAACGTTACCAACTTATTCATACTTTTTCCAAGCATATCCTAACATATTAACGTTAATTTGTTACAAAAAAACACAGTAATATTTAAACAAAAATTGTATCATAACCTTGTTTTCGAATTATCATTACAGGACCCTACGAATAACGGGAAACATAACAAAGTTTGATCCAAAAAAAACATAAAAAACATTAAAAAAATAAAGTTCTTGGAAATAAAATACCATTAGTAGTTAAATTGTAATAGTTTACTTGATTTTAAAGCAGTAAATCAGTAAATCAGTAAATCAAAAGCATTCAAACCGTCCCCACCCCAACCCATCATGACCTTTCGGTTCTAATTGATCTTTCTATTGATTTCATGTCATATTCGAGTATCATTTTGGCTAAATAACACAAAAATAAGTTTTTATATACTACTATCGAATAATAGCCAACGTAGCAAAGTTTACATTAATAAAGCTGACATAACAAGCCCTGAAACCTAAAAATAATAACCCTACTAAAGACTCCGGCATATACCACCATACGTACGAATTTAAAACTTACTAACATTAACAAACTTACCACACTTAACAACAGTAAAGTACCTAACACTTCATACAAAAACGTAACCTACCCTTCCCTCTTTGTCAAGCATATCTCTAACATATCAATGTTAATTTTACATTTAACATAGCAGTAATATTTAGCAAAAAAATTTATCATAACCTGTCTAATTATTATACAGACCAACGAATATAATGCTGACCCCCCCACGCCATCGTATCAATTTTTTTTTTTACAATCAACTTCCGCTAATATTTTAACAAAAAATTCATCATTACCTCGTCTAAATATCAAATCACCAACGGATATTTGCAAACAATAACAAAGTTTTTAACCAAAATCATTATACATAAAAATAACAAAAATTCTAAAACCTGACATAAGCATTAAAAAATAAGTTTCTTTGAATAAAATATCATAGTAAAGTGTAAAATAGTTTACTGATTTTAAAAGCAGTTTAAATCAGTTTAAATCAGTAAAATCAATGCCCTCCATCCCTGGCAGGCCCTAAACCCACCATTACGCCGATGTGACTATTGATCTATTAATCCAAGTCATATTTCGAGTATTGCATTTTGGGAAGAATAAAAAAAAACATAAAAATAAGTTCTTTAATATACTGGCCTAGCGAATATTATGCTTTGTCGCAACAAAGTTATTTTTTAGCACAAATAAAAGCTAACATATCGTAACCTGAACTAAGAATATAAGGTACAAATGCAAAACGCAAACCTAACATACATCGCGGATGAATAATCCACTAACATCCTGAAAATTCCCTACTTATTTTATCAAAGGTAAAAAGTAGCTTACAAAAGGTCATACAATACTCGATTATGTTCCCCACTTTTCCGCGCATTATCAAGCCCAACAGGTAAAGGAACGTATTAATTATCTAACAAAAATCCCTCAACAAAGTGACCAATCTATCAAAGATACCAGCATCTTGAACTATTGAATTTGACACTACTTCATCAAAGTTGTCATTCGTCTCGAGTAAAACATCATTTGAACTATGAATAAACGTAGACATTAGCAAAATTCTCGAGCAAACCTAACATTACTCAACAAAATCTTAACCTAGGCTTACGTTTCTAACACACTTTCATTTCGTCAGGTTAACACAGTAATATCTTACAAAACTCATCATTTCTCTAACAAATCAGTGTTATTTTCACACAGTCATAGTAATATTTAACCATAACGTACCTAACGGTACGAATAAAAAAACAGCTTTCATTTAACCAAGAAGTACCTAAAGCAATACATCACCTCCCCGAGAGAAAAACCCAAGGGAGCGCCCCTTGAAAGTGGGAACCTGAGAGGGGGGGATGACCCCGAAGGGGTGTAAGCGGGTTTTAGGTCTCAGCCCGAAGGGCTGAGACCTTACCCCTCCTTCGGAGGCTCATATTACTATAATTATTACCAATAATTTTTTTTTTTTTTACATTTTTCCAAACAAAATTTTACCAGGGGATTCCAAAAAATTGTATTTCCTTTTCCCTGTAGCTATTTTAGTTTTTGGGAAGATATGTTTTTTTTTTTAAATACATTTTTCGCACTAAAATTTTACCAGAGGCATTCCGCGCAATGTATTCCTTCCCGCTGAGACATTAAAAAAATTTAAGCTTGTTGTGTAGTTTTTGAGATATGGATTGTGGCTCCTCTAGAGGCTGGACCATATATTATAGATATTATATATTATATATATTCTATATATATATATATATATATATATATATATTATATATATATATAATATATATATATATATATATATATATATATATATATATATATGTGTATGATGAGTGAAAGGTGAGAAGTTAGATTTACATATTTATATATATAGATATATATATATATATATATATATATATATAATATATTATATATATAGATATATAGAGAGGAGAGAGAGAGAAGGAGAGAGAGAGAGAAGAGATTTTTTGAATATATTTTCCGTTTTAACCTTCATTTCAATTCAAAATTTGATTATTAATTTCTGTAATTTGGAACGGTGTGCTTCGCAGCGAAAATTCTACAAAATTATGCGTTTTAATTGCCCTGTAATGAAAACCACCCGCCTCTGATTACTCAGCAATCAGTTTCAATTATGCAGACGAAATTTTTAGGTTTCATTTACAATTTTAACAGTTTTTTTTAAAAAGTAGCTCTGTTATTATTAAAAATTAATAACTGATCTGATTTGATTGAAGTCAATCAGGTTTAAGTGTATTTTTATTATAATTATTAAGATTACTAATGCTTTTAATAACATACAATAACAATATAACAATAATACAATATAAAATTTGTTATTTGACGGAATGTATTTCACAGACGCATCTTTATTATTTTTAGGTCGATTATACCTTTGTCTCCTCAAAACAGAAAATCCCAAACCCTCCGCACCAAATTTAAATTTTAACATGCCCAAATGCCAAATATACGGATAATTTAATATATTTACAAATTTTATAATGTTAAGATATTTATTTTGAAATAATAATAATTTTAATTTTTTTCATCTTATAATTTTAATTATAACACTTATTAAAGCTATTATTTTGTTTTATAATTTTTGGTTTGTGGCACTAACTAATGAAAATCATCATCCTCATCATCATTTCCTTTTTTCTCCCCAAGACTGGAAAAACATTTACCATCCCCTGGAGGATTCTCTGGAGGAGAGGCCGGTGTGGCATCGGGCGGGGTTAAACCTGAGCACGGTGGCCTCTCTCTTCTCATATATTTAGTATTAAATATTTTATATATATATATATATATATTTATATATTATATATTATATATATATATATATATAGATAATATATATATATATATATATATAATATAATATATTTTATATATATATATATAAGATATAATATATATATATATATATATTATAATATATATTATATATATATATATATATTTATTATTATACTTCATCACCGTTCTCCCACAAAAAACTGCAGTTGGTGTCTCACTCAGGGTGCAGGATCGGGGAATGCGGTTGAACTTATTTGCTATGTGCCAGGTTGTTCAGTTTTTGGTTATAAAATGCAACCCTTGACGGAAAAACTTTCCATGAACTATTTCTCCAAGTATCCTGTCTCGCGTTAATCTAGTTCCTAGCCAATCCATACTAATTCCCCTTTGGTATTAATAAGCTCCCTTTAACTCCATCAACCCCAACCCTCCATTTGGGTTTCTGCCCCTTCTCTCCTATTGCCTACCAACTTCGGATTTTTTAAAAACCTTCTTAGTCCAATCTATTATCATTTCATTTCTAAGCACGTGACCATCCCATCTTAGTACCCCTTGATTTGCTCTTTCCATCAGACATTTCTCCTATCAGACACATATTCCCCCCCCCCCCCCCTTTTTTTTTATTTCCTTACATTTCTAATTCTACCTATTCTCTTTATTCCACAAATATCTCGCAAACCTTTCATTCCCAAAACCTTCAAATTTTTTATTTTATTTTATTTTTTTTTTTCCCACGTCTCACATCCATACAGAAAGAGTGTGCGAACAAATATTACACCTCGAACAATTCATTTTTTTTACCCTTCCTTGGGTTAAATTTTCCATTTTTCCACATTAATTCTTCTAAGGCTGCCTTAAATACTCTTTCACCCTTCAGCAAAACCTTATGGTCAATCTCTTCTTTCATTCCTCCGAAAGCCCCAATATCCGTTCCCTAGGTATCCCTAAAAACTGTTGTTCTCTTCTAAACCTTCCCCCATTCACCCTTATAATATCCAAGCCAGATTGAGAATCGTCTCCTTTTGATTTCGTACTAAATTTCATAACATTTCTTTTAGCAGGATTAATTTTTAATCCTTTTCCTTGGCACACTCGTTCAAACTCAAGCACCAAATCGCGCAGTTTTTCCTTTGTATCGGCAATCAACACAGAATCGGTCGGCAAAAAAAGTAAGACGCTTATCTCCCAATTACTTTCATTCAGATTTCATATCAGCTCTTTCCCAAATCTATTCCATAATATCCTTAAACCTACACTATTCCATTAAAAATTATTAAACAAACCAGGAGAATAAACACAAACCTTGGTCTAAAGACCCACTCATATTTTTAAAACCCACTACCCTTCCTTCCTGTTAATCCCTAACACACCCTCTAACTGCTCTTTGTGTTTTTTAAAATTGGGGCCCTTTTAATCGCCTTTAATAGCAAGCCATTTATTCCATAACTTTTTAATGTTCTCCACAACTTCCCTCTTATACTATATTATATATATATTTTTTTTTTTAAAAAAAAAAAAAATAATATATATATATATGATATTTATATATTATATATATATAATATATATATATAATATATATATATATATTATATTAATTATATATATTATAATATATATAATATATAAATATATATTTATATATATATATATATATATATATATATATATAATATATATATATATATATATATTATTAAGGGTTTCGAAAAACCATGTTTTTAAAAAAAAAACAAAAAAACCAATTTTTTTGAAAAAACAAATAAACCAATGTTTTTGGGTTTTTATGGTTTTATACTATTTTGATGGTTTTATTGTAGTTTTTAATGGTTTTTAATAGATTTGTAAAAGCAAAAAATCACTACTGGGAAACTGTTTATACACATTGCTAAACACATTATTTTAAAAATTCCCTTAATAAATTTTTTTTTTTTTAAAAATTTAAAAAAAAAATTTTTTAGATCTTTAAATTTCAAGTTTTCTTTGATAACTGTAACTGTAAACTGGTATAAAATTATTATTGTTTTTGAGTTTTACATAAACTCATCAAGTAAAAAAAAAAGTAAAAAAAATAAGAGGGTATATTATAAAATATAAACTCTTCTCTGAAAAAATTGAAGGTTTTACTTGATCATTCAAGCAACGAAAGTAACATAATTTTGCAATGAACCCATAAATATTATTAATGGCCAATTGCGATTACGATATGACGACAATGTCACTTTATATTTGAACTCTTTTAAAAGGATGACAGATGATAATGACGCACAAAGAAAATCCGCTGGCGCACAATGCCACGATTTCTTAAACAAATCCTCACACTCACATAGAGGAGCTTGTAGTATAAACTTTTGAAATGTGCAATCAATAAGTAGGGGAAAAATGGAATTCCCAAGAGCTCGAAACAAGAAAAAAAAATTAAAGTTTTTTTTATACCCAACTATGACTTTGTTAACATTTTAAAGTTTTAAAAAAAGCTTACAAATATTAGGTATAATTATATATATATATATATTATATATATATATATATAATATATATATATATATATATATATATATATAATATATTTTTTTATGAGTTTGTTTATTTTAATTTTTTTTTATATATTTCTATATCTATATATATATATATATATAATTAATGATATTATATATATATATATATATATATATTATATATATATATTAAAAATATATTATGTTAAGAGTAAAATTATATATATATATATATATATATATATATATATATATATATATATATAATAATAGGAGGCCTGAAGTAAATTTTTTAAAAAAACACAGTGATTATTACATATATATTTTAAGGGACAGTCTTCTGATTGTGAAGGGCGTTAGCTTTCGATCCTTGCTGGATCCTCTGTCCGACGCGGTTGGTGGAAGACTAAAATTTTTTTAATATTAAATCAATGAAAAGTGTAAAATTTTAAATCAATGAAATAGTAAATAAATTAATTATGTATGTTTTGTTAAGATTTTTTTGAAAAAAGGTGTGGTGGTCAATAATGTGTTAAGTGTGGGGTCTAATGAATATTCGCCTAGTAGTTTGTTATAGTTCGGGATATTTTTTATACATAGTGATTCAATTATTTTGCGTTGTAGGGGGTCAAGTACCTGTATGATAGGGGTCATGTTATTAAGGTTAATTTTGTGATTAAGATGTGATCTGTGTAAGGTGAGGGCAGAATTTTGTGAATCTTTTATGAGGTCTTCATTGTGTTGTTTTTTACGTCTAAGGAAGTCATTTGTTTCTCCAATAATTGAATCACTATGTATAAAAAATATCCCGAACTATAACAAACTACTAGGCGAATATTCATTAGACCCCACACTTAACACATTATTGACCACCACACCTTTTTTCAAAAAAATCTTAACAAAACATACATAATTAATTTATTTACTATTTCATTGATTTAAATTTTACACTTTTCATTGATTTAATATTGATTTAATATTAAAAAATTTTAGTCTTCCACCAACCGCGTCGGACAGAGGATCCAGCAAGGATCGAAAGCTAACGCCCTTCACAATCAGAAGACTGTCCCTTAAAATATATATGTAATAATCACTGTGTTTTTAAAAATTACTTCAGGCCTCCTATTATTATTACTACATAACTTAGCGATTCACAGCTTTGAATTTATCTATATATTATATATAATATATTTTATATATATTATTATATTATATAAATATAATATATATATATAATATATAATATATATATTAATATATATAATATATTATGATAATCATCTCCCCAAC
>JABUQX010090292.1:12500-22500 GCA_015478945.1 Trachelipus rathkii | reverse complement strand
TCATTTAGTATGCGTTTGTACATACCACCAGAATATAAAACAAAAATTAAATGCTTAGGTGTAAGAAACGTAAATTATAAAGATGTTTTGGCAAAAAGTGTATGTGATGTTGCTAATAACAAATGTATGATGGGTATTTGTAAGCATTGTCCAGGTAAAGATGGAATTCTTAAATTCATAAATTCTTTAGATATTATAGAGAGAAATGAAATATCTTTTAAACAATGGGTCTCTGTTGATAGATGTACACTTTTCGATTATGTTGAACCTATTGATGATTTCATAGACATTTTAAGTGAAAATCTAACCAAACTCCGAAGACCATTTTGCTGCAAAAGAACAACGTACTTTCAGTAAAATCTTAAGTCAAATTTAAAGTATGAGGAGTACTTATTAGGGGGTGATTATTCAAAAAGTTATAGTTGTGCTATTCAAGATGCAGTCCAAGATTTTCATTGGGACAATTCACAGTGTACAGTCCATCATTTCATTCTGTATTTGAAGACTACTGATTCAAAATTAGATCATCGAAGTTTTTGCTTTTTAAGTCCCGATTGGAAACATTCAACAATTCAAGTACATACATTTTTTCATTCCTTAATACCTCACATTAGGGAATCGTTTCCTCATATTAGAAAACTTCATTGTTTTACCGATGGCTGTGTCACACAGTATAAAAATAAATACAACTTTCTTTTGCTTTGTAATCATATGACACTCTATTGACTGCAACGTGAATGACATTTTTATGCCACCAGCCATGGAAAAGTGAATGTGATGGGATAGGTGCAACAGCAAAAAGAACTGCCACTAAAGCAAACTTACAAAAATTATTTGATGATCAAATTCTTTCAACAAAACAATTGTTTCACTTTTGTGTTAAGCAGCTGAAAAGCATTCAATACTTTTATACTTCAGCTCAGCAAAAAGGTATTGCAAGTAAATTGGCTGTTAGAATATGCAATGACTTTACCTGGAACACATACTACAGGACCGTGTAGTATGTCTTCCAGGTACTTCAAGTAATAAGTCTAGTGTAAAAAAGTTTCTAAGTCGCGAAAGCACTATGAAATAATTTCTGCTATATTTGAGAAGTAAATAACTACATAATATGTTTGTATGAAAAGAAAGACATATATTGTATAAATTAATTCGTTGTTTGAATGTAAGATTTTATATACATTTATCATACCAAGCAGTTCCTGCTTACATACTAACGTTTAGCATCTGGAACTAATTAATTTACAAGGAAAAGCACATGCTAAATTGTTTCTGAACCTGCCTTAAATGGGTACAGACATAATCCAAATAGTTTTCCTATAATTTTAAACCATTTAATTAACTGTGCTTACACATAATCATTAATATTTAATTTCATGTTATACCCTTTATTAATCAGTTTGTTAAATGTCATACCGGGGTAGCGCACTCACACCACATACATATAATTACTTATCCTGCTGTTAGTGTAATAAAGTAGTGAAAACTATGGTCTGATAATAAGAGGTATAAAATCTGAAGTACAATGCTGTCAATGGACAATCTTAAGAGCGTTTAGGTGTGAGAACAATTGATAAAATGAGAAGAACGTATTAGAGATTTTGGTAGTGATGAAAAGGTTTAAAATAAGAATAATGAAAGCATGTTGAAGCTGTGTCATGTGGAAAAGATTTATATAAAATTTTATGGTCATATATTGTGTGGGAAGATCGGCTGGGAGTACCGAAGAAAAAGTGGATTGATCAGTAAAGGAATGCCTCAAGGAGAGAAATGTGAGCTTGCAGAGGCGAGAAGAAAGGTGCATAAAGATGAATGCGGGATTTTGAGGGATATTGTTTTAGCCCACTGGCAAGACAGAAATTCTTACATTACTAGAAGCCATAGTGACGGTTCATCCGAGTCCCGGAAGTTAGGGTAGGATTTCTGACTGCGACGAGGTCGCACTAAAAAAACGTATAAAGGCCTTAACAGGGCTTTCTTTTGAACTTGATCAATTCTTCACTACTTTCTATTTCCATTCGCATGCTACGCACTTACCCTATCGTTGGGAGAGAAGGGTGATGTGATGACGATGTGATTGATATTTATATAATCTTCAAATACAATAAATGAACATCATATTTATATTTTGAGTTTATTTCACCAAAAACACAAATATTCTTCTTTTAATTATTTGATGCATTGGAAAAGCCTTACATACAGATTTTTTTTTATTCGTTAATATAATAAAGTTTCCAATGATTCAATAAACAAAAAAATTATTTATGTTACATTTTGAGTTTATTGTATAAAAACACAAAATTCTCTATTTTAATTATTTGATGGCATGAAAAGGCCTTATACAGACTTTTTTTTATAGTTAATATCAATAAAGTTCATATACAATAAACAAAAAAATTATTTCATAAGTCCACAGCCCAATGGGGCCTCAAATTTACACACAGGTTAAAGCTTTATATAAGTAATTAAATGGTAGATTAATGATATTACCATCAGAAAGCCTCATGAAAGAGATTTAATAATAATAACCTGATAATAGATATTTGGCATAAAACGGGAACCGTAGCAATGAACCCAAAGTGGTCGGTCCCACCTTGTGGCTATCGCAAGCAAAGTTTTTGAGTTTTAAAACTCTGAGCTGTTTTCACTATCGACCTTGCCGTTTTCGCCATTCAATAAGGAGCAAAGTTCTCCATGCATCCAATTTTCCATTGGTTGATACTCAGATGGTATTACCTTCTCACCCAATTTCAAAGCACCTTTGTTCTTCACAATCAGTCAATCAATCACTCAGTGCACTCTTTCAACCAATATAACCAGCAATATATCTCCAATACAACCAACAAATAAACACTCCAATGTATTACAGGCCAATATCACCTTACCCTTAATAAGGGTACTATTAAACTCTCCTTATCAGTGAGAAGCTATTACCTCCTAAAACGCATTTGTTACACCACACTTGCATACCAGTCACTTACATATCTGCCTCCGATTTCTTGATCATTTCACTGGTAATTCTCATCTATACCTGCAGATTTACCATTCTTCCAACTTTCTCTTCTACCTTATTACCTCCTCCCGCTAATTACCTTATTTCTAACATACTTTATTTCTTACAATCCACCTTACAAACCATTTCACATTCCACTATCGCCCTTCATACTGCTAATGTTATGCTAATTTACGAAGTGTTCCCTCCACACTCTTCTCAAATCCATTTTCATCAGTCCAACGAAAGTACCATCCCTATTCTTTATTCTCTGAAGATTCCTTTTACTTTGTTTTTAACTTTTGTATTTCCTTCTTGAGAGCGTTCTACTCCCATTCATCTCCTTCACAACTTTTTTTTCCTTCTCCCTTCCCTCCCTTCCCCTTCCCCTTCCTTCCTTCCTCCCTTCCTTCCCTCCTTCCTTCCCATTGTTTTTTTTTGTCCCTTCCCTTCCCTTCCCTCTCCTATGTATGCAACTTTAGTCTTCCTTTTTTCCTCCCTATAATATTTCATACACCATTCTTTCGAACCTCATCATTGACTTTTTTTGCTTTTCAGCCATGCCTTATTCTTTTTTTAATACTTCTTTAATGCTCTGCATCACATACCTTCACTCACCCACTCACTATTTGACTTCTTACTCCTACCTTTATCAGCCATCCAGCAATTCGTTACTACTAACCAAATTCTTCCGATTATTTGCTCCAGATTGTTTAGCTTCACCTTGTCTTACAGTTCAAAGATGATTTTATTTTAATTGTTCTCCACATACTTTCCTTTACATAACCAAAAACCACATAGTCTTAGAAACATCGTACCCGTCCCAGCACTACTCTGATCTATACCAGCAGAGCTGTTATCCTCCAGAAAACCCTATTTCTCAAAACTTATGGTCATCCATCCCAAGTCCCTGGATCAGAGTGTCTCATTCCTAACCATCAAAATAAAACAAACTCCAATGATCGTTTTCACAGACCCCCTCCTACAAGGGTTCCAATTCATCCTACCCGCTTAATTTTATTTACATTCATCATCCTTCATGTCCACGAATATCTTAGCCAGACTCCTAGACATAGCTAATGACCATTGCATGAATGTTCCATTCCTATCCGTTGGCCTCTAGAACGCAAAGCTACCTTTGACATCTGATCATACTGGGAAGTTCCTGATATTTCTAAACCTAATGTCTAGTAACACTCAATGGGAAACCCTATAGTGCGGATTCTTTCAGATGCTCGAATAAATTTCTTCATTCTCTCTCATTTACAGAAAACACAAACTTGCCAATTCACGACATTTATCAGTTCGCTTCCACGATAAGAACCACTACTCAAACCCTCATCTCCAATTTACCTTTTCTGTTGCCTATCCCTCCAACCAAAGTAAAACTCGTTTACTTATAACCCACGTTTTGGAACCTATGTTTCCCTTCCCGAGAAAATTTTTACAAGTGCCATACATTTTATTCACCCCAGAAATACTGTTGTCTCCCAGACCATATTCGAACTGTGGACAGTTCTCTCAACCAACTGTGAAAGCATTCTCTTTGTTGTCTTAACTGCAAGGGTCCCTACACAGCGTTCTCTGTCCACTGCCCCTGCCTTGGAGAAGAAAATCCTTGAGCAGTGCGCCCGTCATAATTAAGACCATTGTCAAGCAACCCGCTGTGCAAAGGAGAAGCTGGCTTATCTTCCTTTTTGTTATGCTGCAGCAACGAACAGTGCCTCTGTGGTTGCCTCTAACATTTCACATCGCTCCCGGGCGTTGTGTCCAGAACTTTCGCCTTCCTCATTCAGCCTTATATCCCAGATTCTGGGTCACCTGGTTTGGTGATTCCTGTTGTATTGTTCGGGACAGCTATCCTCCCAACTCCCCTACCATGGTCCGTCGGACCATTCGTAGTCCATCACCAACATAGACAACCCCCTCTCATGATGTCCACATTGCTGAGATTTATGTCCCACTCGAATTTGTCTGACCTTTTCTTACTCTATCCCCCAGAAACTACCTGCATCAATTTCCCCTGGGGAAACAAGACGGCTCCTGATGGTCATAATTGAATCGCACATCCGAAAGTGGATCTTCCTGAACCAGCCATCCTTACTCGTTTGCATATCAGGTTACCGACTTCTTAAAACAGAAAGACCTCATTCAGACAGAGGGTCCACATTCTCTGCAGCCAAAACATGCTCCGCCCAGAACACCCGTGTGGTAAACCTACGACTAGTGAGTCAACTTCTACCTCTTCCCCGATAGTGTCCCACACGCCGCCTAGAACCGTGCTGCATCAACCATGCTCGAGTTATTTCAAAACTTATTCGGATGCCACCATGGACTCTTCAGAAAATTCTTCGTCCATTGCTCGGCCTCGTGTTATTACTAGGGACCCATCCATGGATCCTCAAAGGATATCAAGAGGGAAATCTTACAGGGTCGCTGTCGTCATGCGGGGAGTGGTACCCCTGTCGGAGTTGGTTGCTGATGGGGTCAGGAGGGTGAAATCTTCTCCCCTATCTGGCTCCTTGGTACCTACGCACGAGTTGCCAGACCTCTCTCTTCTGCCTGTGGATCCTGCGACCGATTACAAAACCAAACGTCTGCCTCCCAGTTTGTCATTTGACACTTCTGGTGAAAACATTCCTCATTGTTTCTCCACTCTTCCCTGACCATAGATAATGCCACTACACCAGGTGCCGCAGCACCAACTGAAAGGGTGCAGCCCCCTTTCCAGTCTGCTATGTTGTCAGACAAGAGTGTTGGAGATGATTTGGCACACCTCTTTGGAGTGCAATCTCCTAAACAAAAGAGGCCCTCACATATCTAGTATACATCTTATGCTGAAGTTTTTTTTTTCTGAGATAGAGCCATTCAAAATCGGCATTTTATATTGGGACCAGATGTCACATTGTTGGGTATAAAGAAAAATGTACTGAATTAAAGTCTTAAAACTCAGTCAATTATATCAACTCTGAAAACTTCTTAAAAATTAGAAATTGTAAAAATAATAATTAGGGCTAGAGCAAATTTTCAATTTTGACAATTTTTTTTTAGTTAAACATTGAACCTCTCCTTTAAGTTAATGACATTTTTTATGTATTTTCATGAATATATGTCCATCACATTTTGAATACTTACCTATACATAGTAAATTACATTGTTTAAAGAAAAATATCTTGCAAAATTATATAAAGCATATTATTGCAAGCAATTCTATTGAGAATTTAAAGATTCATAAATTTAGATATCGGATCCATTTGAATTTTAAAAATCTACACTACAGATTTGTTAAAAGAATCTTTCAGAAAAAATAAAGAAAAATCTCACAATTATACATCTACTACTAATGAATATATCGCTATTCTTAGTTATTTACGAACTTAAAGCAAAATATAAAGCTAAGAATTGGATTATATGTGAAACTAATTTTCATATTTTTAAAGAAAATGTTCTGTTCTTTATAGAAAGATAAGGTCAAAGTCTGGATATTGAAATGATATCCAGCCGGGACATTTTTGAATGGCAGAATATCCAGCATGAGCTGGACACTGTTACATCACTGGCATCTTATAACAAATACATCACAGTAAAACGTATTACTGCAATTGTAAATATAAGCAGAACATGTAATTGTAGAAGCATTGAATGCTAGTTACTTCATAACGTCTCCTTAATTTCCTTTGGTTTTATCTAGAAAAAAGTAAAAGAATTAGATTTCAGAAGCTTCAGATATAAAAATAAATAAAGTATAATTTCCTTGTGAATATATATTTGGATTCTGGTAATCAAAATATTAGTACTCCTTAGTTAGTTACATATTGTAACAGTTCCTTAAAGAATATAATTATATTTTTGAATTATCATGTCATGTTTGTGTGAAAAAAGGAAGAAATTTTTGATAAATCTTTCTCATAAATCATTCATAAAACTTCTTTTAATTAAATATGTCATGGGGTTCTGGATGCAGAATTATTTTGAAGAAGTATTTTCTTAGGAGATCAACTCACTCTTTTCAAATTATATTCACTCTACCACTTGATGTTAGATAAAATATTAATTTTAATATATAGTAGTGATGTGATAAGGAAATAGTAAGAACTAGAAACAAGAAATTTTGAAATCGTTTCATCATTAATAAAAAGTAGAAAATATATGACATGTTTATCAAATTTAGCATGTTTATTTGTATTTTAATAACATTTAATTAATTTTTATTTCTAGACTCATGCCTACTGTGAAAATCCTGATATAATATATAGATTATGTGTTGGGAACACATATACTTTGAAACTTGATGTAGGGTTATGATTACGCGGTTATTGTCGAGGAAGTAGCAAAGGAGTGGGGGATGGCAATATAGTGCTGTTTGGAAGAAAACATTCTAGTGATGCCTGTGAATATGAAAAGTTGATGTGCATTCTTCTTCCGTAGTATTAAATGGTGAAATAATTGTTTTTGCAGGTTTGTTCATAAATAGATTGATCTTTCAGGTCTGCAGCAGTCTATCAATGTTGTGTTTGAATCGAGGCTGGTGAATCAACGTTTGGGTAAGCGTATGGCAATATTTATTATAATTACAGTCTACCGCCTGGCGACTTAACAAAGGAACAACAAATAAATGACTCCAATCGAAACCAATCTACTTCGGTATCTATCAAATCATGTGATGCTCTGTTGAATTGTACTTCCAGAGAAAAGAGTTATTATGAAAATTATTAATTGGTATTTAATATTTAATTTGCATTTGTTTACGAAAGTTTGACAACTATTTTTTATTTATATAATATATCTTAATAAATATAGTATATAATATTATATATACTAATTATATATATATATATATATATATATAATAATATATATATATATATATATAATAATATATATAATATTAATATAATAATATATATAATATTATATATATAATATATATATATATATTATTATATATATAATTATCTGGCGACTCCAGCAACTTTTACTTCTTCGTTGCTCTCTCTCTCTCTCTCTCTCCTAATATAATATATCGTATTATTATATATTAGCTAGATAATATGATAGTTATTATATATATATATATATATATATAATATATTATATATATAATATATAAATATATATTATATACTATATATACAATATATATATAAATATATATATACTATATCATATAATTAAATACTCGAGTCGGTCCATTGAAACATTTTCTTATTTAAACCTTTCTATGTTGATTCTATGGATTAACTTTAATAATATCTTCAAGTTACTCTTTTTTTTTCTTTTATAATTCTAAAAGTATTTTGTAATATTTTTATTATTTTATTGTTTTAATTAAAATTTTTTGTTATAAAATATTATTTATGTATAATATTTAAACCATGAGTCATTTATTAAATAATTTTATACTAAAATTCACAGAATAATCCCACCAATTCAGTATTTATCAAAGTAATTTTATACTAAATTTTAACCATTTATTGCTTTTGGCACGGATTAGTGCTATTTTTAATGTGTTAAAAGCTTATTTAAAAATAGCGCTATTCTTCCCTTTTCGTTTCAATTTTTAAATAACTTATATATTTATTATTAATAATTCATTCATATTTGACTTAACTTCCCCGCAAAAATAAGGAGATATGTTATCAGTAACATTATGAAATTGCAAAATAATCTTTTTTTCGGTGACCACAGACAAGTAGCACAGTGCAGAGTCGCCTCTTGATATATATTATAATATATATATATATAATATATATATATTATATAATTAGTATATATATATAATGAATATATATATATATATATATATAATATATATATATATATATATATATATATATATATATATATTATATTAGTATATATTAATATATAACTATATATAATATAATAAATATATATATATATATAAATAATATATATATATACTATATATATATATATATATATATATATATATATTATTATATATATATATATGGGAACTTATATAAATGGGAACAAACGGTTAGCCTCTCAGAAAGCCAGTCAATTGAACAAGAAAAGTAATTTCATGAAATATTCTTTTTATTCTTACTACATAAAAAACTTTTCCCAATATATTCTATAAAATTTAGGATTATTGAAACAACCTCCAGTGTTTATTTTGTAGGATATATATATATAATATATATATATATAATAATAATATATATATATATATATATAATTAATATAATATATTATATATATATATAAATATATATAGTTAGATAATATATATATAAATTATATATAATATATATATATTATATATATATATAATAATTATTATATATATATATATATATATATATATATATTATATATATATATTGCTTTATTTTAAAATTTTGCCAAAGAAGTTGTATCTGGTGCAGGTTGTTCGCAGCAGTTATTTTTAATCAAAAACAAATATACCTTGTTTCTCCACAGAAATCTTCAGTATTTTAATGCTGGGTGCTTACTATTATTGATAACTTTGAACTTATTTTATATTGTCGTAAATTTGTTTCAAGCGTGAAAGATTTCCTTTATACCTATATGTATGTATTTGTTGGAAACATTTTTACCTGAGTTTAGAATCATTCCATTAAGTAACCCCATAATAATTTAATAAGTAAATAATCTAGTCAAAGGCTTTAGAAATAATGTGTTGATGTGGATCAAAATGTAGATCTATGTTTTATGTAATCCTTAGATTAAATGATCATAAAATTTTAGTGACTTCACTCATAATATTTGTGCCTTTCAATGGAATTACTATTATTATTTGTAATTTATTCCCAATTTAGAATTTAATAATTAGATAAAGTGAAGGAAGTGCTACAGTTAATTAGGTGCTGGATTAGGTTGATTAAATATTAAATTCAGATAAATTAACTTAGTTATAAAAATATATCTGTAGTCCTTTAGAGAATCGAAAGAAGAGTATCTTATTGAAGTTTATTTTCATTTGATTACATTTATCCTTTAAGTATGTAAATGGAACTG
>JABUQX010090292.1:0-7500 GCA_015478945.1 Trachelipus rathkii | reverse complement strand
AGCAGTTAGAGGTGGAGGCGGACCTGCAGAAATGTACTTAAACAATGGATGCCAAATGAGAGAAATCAGTATGAAGCCATGACACGGGAGTAATGGAGAATAAGCTAGAGAAAGAACATAACTGAACATCAATAGAAGAAAGAGGACTACAGCAGGTGTGGATAATTCAAATACTTGGGAGGAGATGGCAAGGCGAAAGATCATGGAGAGAATAGGCGAGAGATAAAGAATTCTCTCACTACTAAGCAAACATTCTGTTGTTCAGTGTGCCGTTGTATCACAAGAAGAAAATGGATATATAAAACAATACTGAGACCATTACTAGTGCACGGATCGCTGGAGACTGAACACAACACAAATGAGAAGAGGAGGCGGCGGAATAGGTGCTGAGATTAATTTGAAGGAGTTACCTGGAGAGATAGCGGAGAATTGAGGAATACGGAGAGGCTGAGAAATTGGATCAATAACTAAACATGTACAACAGAATCAACTGAGATGGTATGGACACCTCAGAGAATGGAAGAGGGAACTGACAAGAAAGATGCTGGAATGGATCGCCAGGCGGTAGACCTGCGGGCCAGACCGAAGAAAAGATGAAGATGCGTGGAAAATTGCGATGAAGGCAGAGAGTGTCTTATGGTGAATGGGGAAGAGAGAAAGAATGTACGAAGATCGAAACCACTGGAGGAGGTTCTGCAGAGGCGACACCTGACAGGTCAATACAGATCTACCAGAGGGGATGGTGAATAAGTTACTATTGACACAATATACTAATTTCGAAAGGTTTCTGAAACTTCACACAGGGATGGTTCTGTCAAGAATCTAATTAGGTTCAATAAAAGTTATTCAAATAAATAAATTTAATATAGTTTATACAGAGTATTTATTTCGTACCTAAGAAAATAAAAACCATCATAATCTTCCTCCTTTCCCCAAATTGGGGGTAAGGTGCGCAGCATACACCGGAAAAAGAAAAACAGTAGAAGAACATGACGTAAGCCGGAAAGAAATTACCCTCCTTTCCCTGAAGTGAAAACTGGCCTTCATTCAGAATATATAATCTCCACTGTAGGCTTCACGAGACCTACGACGGACTCTCACTGTAGAATCTCATCAATGTAGGGTTCATCCCTTGGAACATGGGGCCCACAACCATACCCCCCCTTACAAACTTCCACAATTCACTCCTATTGTGCACCTTTCTCGCCTCTGCCAAACGTACATTCCTTCAATTCAGGCATTCCTTTACTGACTCAATCCACATTTTCTTCGGTCTCCCAGTCAGTCGATTTCCAGCACACTCGCCACTATACATACGCTTAACCAACAATTTATTCATCCTTTCCATTTGAACAAAACATCTCGATGTACTCTCGTTTATTCTCTCATTTACGCCTTTCTTCACACCACACAACTCTCTAATGCGCTCATTCCTCATTTTTGTCAAATCTCCTCACACCTAACATCGACTAAGATGTCCGATCCGGAAACACATTGAACCTTGGATCTATACCTATTATATACCATAGTTTCGCTATATACATTAACACAGGTAACAACATGCCCTCATGCAAAACCCTAGCGCACTCAAGATTTAGTCGGTGGATTTAATCGCACCAGCCACCTTCCTACCATTCACAACTTTCCTACTACACACTGCATCATTCATTCCCTTTTCATCCAACAAGTATCCTAAATATTTAAACTTCGATACTTGTTCCAATTGCTCACCATCCAACATGACTTTACACTGCGGAATCGCCTCGCTTACTACACATACCTTAAACTGCTTTACCACATTTACTTTCAAACCCCCTCACTCTTCCTCAGATTCGCACCACACAAAAACAAATCATCGGCATACAAGCTGAGGAGATATATTATATATATATATATATATATTATATATATAGATATATTATAATATATATATATAATATATATTATATATATATATATATATATATATATATATATAATAAAATAATATATTATATATATATATATATATAATATATATATATATATATAATATATATATTAACGGACTTTCTTGTGAAAAGAGCCGGTATAAGGGCACCACAGGAAATCAAACTTTAAGGCCGGCTATCCCAAAACCAGCGCCCCAACATGTTCACAGTCGAGTTTTAATTCTTGCCCCCAAGTAGATAAAACTCCAACTGCTATGCGGAGGATTGAACCCAGTATCATATATATATATATATATTATATTATATATACTATATATATATAATATATAATATATATATATATATAATATATATATATATATATATATATATTATATATATATAATAATATAACTCGTTCATTTGTGCAAGAACGCTAACTCAAAAAATGCTTTTACAAATTACTACTATGAAACATAGGTAGTGATGGGTACTTTTAACTGTAAATGTATCAACTCCGTAACTATCAAGTCTCCAGTCATGAGGAGCATTTTTTTAATGAATTACTTATACTTTGTATTATAATTTCAAGTTTCACAATGCCTTTCTATTTACAGTTATTGCAGCAAAGAGCGATATATATTATATATATATATAGATATAATTTATAATATATAATTATATATATATATATATATAAATATATAAATATATATATAAATACGTATATATATAGTATATAGTATATATATATTATATTATATATGTGTAGGTGTGTGTGTGTTTGTTTTGTTATGGAGTTATAATTTCGGAAAGGATTGGAGCAGAGGCCTGTATATGATTACCCAATACAAGTAAGAGAAAGATGGAGGTAACTGTAAAAAACTATATGGACACACTGTATGAAGAATATGCTGGTATCTTTGTGAAAAGTCGTCGAGGACTAAGGACTATCTGGAGAAAGACGACCATCATCGCGAATTTTAAGACATCTGGCGATCAGTCTAGATTAGTATTTTCACACGTTGAAACAAACGCATAAGCCTTGCAAAAATGTAGAACATTACAGGAACTTACAACTACCTGTATTATATGTTATTGACTGCTTAACACAATGAAAATAGATTCATATGGAACTCTGTTGCAGGGTGATTAGTATATATATGTCATGGGAGTCTTGAATGAATTTAACGTATGCATGACGATAGTGAACGTGTAGGACAATAAATAGAGTTGAAAGGAAATGATTTAATCTTATGTGTCAGACACTATGTGACTGGTTTGTGCTCCTTGGTTATGTAATTCTGTATCATCCACACGATCGTGTGATGATAAGACATAAATGGATGCAAGTACGATGGCGTTCGATAGCGTGGCGATGTTTAGAGAACTGCTGGAACATTGGTAATCCGGATACTGTTGTAGGTGTGCCTTGACGTTTATTGTACGCTATAATTTGTTTTTTTGCGAATCTGAAAAAGTTATGAGAGGATTGTAGAGTGCTTTGGCAGTGGTGTGAGAATACGGAGAGTTTGAAAGTAAATGTAGCTAAGTAGTTAGGGCTGACTCTAGTCAATGTGAGCAGAACTCGAGGTGTGTAACTACATCCCATTTTGTGACATGGTGAGCAACTGGAACCAGTATCGGAGTTTAAATATCAAGTTAAGATGAAAGGGAACGGATTGATGCACGCTAGTTATAGTGAAGGTTGGAATGGTAGAAGGCAGCTTCCATTTAAACCTTGGTGTAAACAAAGAAACTAAGATTGAATACCGCTAGGATTTTGCGAACAGGTATGTTGTTTACCGTGTTAATGGATAGTAGTGGAAACTAATGGTCTGGAATAAAGAGGCAATAACTAAGGTAGCAATCATGTTGAAATGACAAATTTCTGGGGGCCTGTAGTGTAGAAGAATTAATGATACAGACATGAGTATTTTGGTACTTGATTTAGGTTGTGGAAGAAAGCGTAAATGAGAGGAAAACTAAAGTGTTGTTTAAGCTGGTTCGTTCATATGGAAAGGATGATGATAATCGGTGGTTAACGGATGTATATTGGTGTGTGCTGGGAATCAACGGACGGATGACTTGAAGAAAAATTGATTGAGTCAGTAAACAGGAATGTGGTTTGGCAGCTGGCGAGAAAGAAAGGGCATTAATCGGAGCGAATCGGTTGGTGACTTGAGGGGGGGGGGTATGAATTGTTGGCCTGGCTCAAGGATAACCCTACGTTACGAGATTACTCAGTGACGGTTCGCCGCAGTCTGTGAATCCCTAGGTGAATTAATTGAAACTCGATCGAGCTCACTTTTCAGTTCCGGTGTACGTTGAGAAACCTCACCGCAATGAGAAGAATAGAGGAGAAGAGAAAGATGTTCCAAAGAACAGCGAAGAAACATTGCCACCGTGTGGGGTTTCCTTGGTTGATTAGGAACGCGAGGCGAATTGCCTTATATCAGATTATGTAGCTCTATGTGTCGACACGCTTAGTTTAGCATCACGTTGTCAATCCTCCGTACTGCTTCAGAGTTGTTTAATTCTTCAGTGTCTGGGATAAGACTGCTGTAGTGCGAAAACAATCTTCCAACAGGATCAGCAAGTTATAATGCTGAATGGAGTACAGTTAAGTCATGGGATTCATCGATTTACTGGTCACTGTTAACGGTTAAAAGTGCGTCTCAAGATGACAGTAACAGCATTTGCGGATATTGACAACACCACTCAGGAGTAAACCATCTCGAACATCGTGATTGGCAATGCGTTCGTTCTCCATTCGGTCTTGTACATAAGATCTGTGCCTCCAGAATCTGCCTACGGGGAGGTGTGTTCCAATAGAAACTCCCATGCTGACTGCTAACCAGAAGTAACAAAAGGGGCCTCAGCTCGAAGGAGCGTCTACGAAAGTATAACAAGAAGGCGAACATTATTTCCAGGCACATAGAACGGGAGACGAAACTGTGTCAACATTCAACCGAGAGAAAAGTCCATCGCATGGCTGCCAGGTAAAAGATGGGGGGCCAAAGCTCACCACCAAACCAAAGAATTCAAAACACAGCATCAGTCTAAAAGGTTATTGCTTGACTTCAATTCTTCGACAGCAGGACTCTTTCTTACGGATTAAGGAACCGAAGCCATATCAATGCTAGAGCAGTTCACCCAAAAACTCTCGATTAATCGCATAATCTATCAAGAGCAAGCGTCAGCATATGGCTATCAATTAGTCATCAAATCTCCATGATAAGTACGACAGTATGTCCCCTGGGCGTTGTTATTGTACTAGCTGTAACGGTGGAGTCTGAACTCCTCCACACAAGCCCATGTGATTTCCATACTTTGAAACAGTTCAAGAACATTCCTAAGACGTTTCCGCATCTGACGAAGTAAAAGAGCAGTAATAGAGTGTTTTAGCTGCAACCGACATCTTTCTTGTGACAGTATTTACCACATTACCCAAACAAGGCATACCTGAAAACACCATGGGTAATTCTAAAAAAAAAAAAAAACACACATATTAACTATACATTAAATACTACTCTTGAATATGTGTGTTTCGGTCTTTCTATCTTCCTTCGCAACAGGTCCCAAGCATCTTGAATGGGTTCATTGATATATATATATATATATATAGTAATTATATATATATAATATATACTATATAACTATAATATAATATATTTATATATATTATATATATATATATATAAATATAATAATAATATAAATATATATATACCCTGCTTGGATTGTGGTAACTTATTATTAAATATTATAAACAATTCAGTTTCGAAAGGAATTTTTCATTAATCCCATATACATATATTGACTGAAAACCTCGTTCGCAGAAAGCTTCCTAACAACAAGTATCAGAGTTGAATACCACCCTATTGAAAAATACTAAAACTGAAAATCACAAAGCATTCTCAAATGAAAGAATTGATATTTACACATTAAAAAAAACTTACCGATTCCACTAAAGGTCGTGTAACGGAACCTCTTCTATAAGTTACAAAAATGACCAGATACCGCATCTCCACGTGAACTATTACTGCTCTGCAACTTGCTATAACGCCTTTTCCGTTTAAACCTTAATATATATAATTATATTATATATTATATATATGATATATATAATATAAATATAATATATATATACTATATATATATATATATATATATATATACATATATTATATAATAATATATACATATATATTGATATATATATATAGTATATATTATATAATATATTAGTAAATGCAGCAGATGTCAATTTTTTCGCATCCGCGGATGTGCGGAAGCGAGATGTTTCGATTGATATATATATATTATATATATATATATATATAATATTATATAATATATATATATATACTATATATATATATATATATTATATAATATATATTATATATTATTATATATATATAATGATATATATATATATATATATATATATACATTCGAGATTTTGCATGCGCAGTGGGTGTATTATTGTTACCAGGGTGCTGGACGGGACCCAACTCAAAAAACACCCCACCAACCTCTTTCCCCAACCTCCACCTTAATGTAAAAAATATTTTACAATGGATATCACTTTCTTGCATCTAGTATTTAGAAATTCAAAATTATTTAGGAACGTTGATGCTTGAGAAACGTCAATTTTTCTGCCTTTCAGCTGAATATGTCTGTTTTTTTTATTATATATTAAGCCCATCATAATGCTTAATACTCTCTCCAGGTGACTGAACATATTGAGGGACAGGCCAAGTACTTCCTTGCAAGTTTACTCAAGTGTGGGTAAAACATTTGCTTAACCTTTTCCACCAACTAATAGTACATCCTTTGTCACGCCTTAGCATCTCTCCTAATCTTTATATATCATCCATTGTGCACTATATTCTGTAGACGCATGACACCACCACCGTCACAGAACATAACTGACTGTGAATCATATTACCAGATGAATGTTATAGTTATCTAGGAGTTATGGTCTCTGTTAGATTTCGTTTTTATTCCTTTTAATGGGTGTGCGAATTAATAGACTGTTCGTACTGAAGTTTTTCAACTGCAAACACAAAATACGTTTTTACTCAATCATGGTGTTACAAAAAAACTTTTTCTTATACGGACTAGCTAAGTTCTAATAGTAAAGTCATTAATTTCCACAGAAAAAAACAAAAACTTTTTCTAGCACTAGTTTTATAACTTTCAATCTTTTAAACCGTCATCATTTAATTTGAAATGGTTCAAAAATGCTTCCTATCTTGAGATAATGGATTCATATCGGAGGACCAAAGCTGCTTGAGGCGCTGAGTTTTTGCATCCCTAATCTCATGAGACTCTTTTGAGTCAAATATTATGAAATTCATCGCAACGAGATCATGATGTTCATGAATTACATAGTTGAGCTAGTATCCCATGTCTCTCATTAAAGTTTGCGTCAGATTCATCTTAATATTTTTATTATAAATTCTTTATCAAAATCTTACAATAAACACCCATTCAAAGCGCTAACGATGGTAGAAGAAATTTTTCGATGTTAATAATTATATATATATATAATATATCAATATATATCTCTCTCCTTTTT
>JABUQX010090291.1:15000-19924 GCA_015478945.1 Trachelipus rathkii | reverse complement strand
GCCCAAAGGAATCCAACCAGGAAGAAACTCTAACCAAAAAAATCCGTGGTATATTCAGATTTCAGATCAAGTCCCAGTTGCTCGGCAATTTCATTAACTTCTTTTAACACTTCATCGATGATTTTTTCTTCACCTTTCCAATGGCCCTAACCATTTCCACAATATTTTGAATGAATGTGCTGCGAGGTTTTGACTATATCCAAGGTCTTAGATTGGAGAGCATTTATAACTGGCTCTAACATCCAGATTATTTCGCGATCAATATTATAGCCATGATAAATGACGACTTACATGCCGCTGAATGCAACTGAAAAGCGCTTTTTCTTGTAGCGGTATTTCCCTTCAATGGAAAGGATTTCTAATGCTGGCACATTCGTACAAAGTGCTCCTTAAACACTCTGATGCACTTTTGTTGTTCAGACCATCTGGTCTGGCACAGGTTTGGGATGTTGGCATTAATTTTCTTCTCAAGACCGACTCGCGAAAAAACGTAATAATGTCCTTTATAGTTCCCACAGTATGGCGGATTTCTGTATGTGTTTCAAAGCATTTACTACTAAATTTGTTTGTTGTGAAGAGCAATGAAGAACAATGCTTTTTTATACTTTTTCCTCAATATTACTTGGACACCTTCTTCTTTGTCAGACATCGTAGAACAGCCATCGAAACCCAAGCCCACGCATTTCTCGGGATCCAGTTCTTCGGTCGTGACAAAATCGTCAATGGCTTTCGCAATGGTTTTTGCGTCAATCGCTTTCAGTTCTACAAAACCAATAAATTCCTCTTTGACCTCATCGGACTCTTTGTCGAAAAAGCGCAACACTATGGAAATTGTTCCTTTTCCAGAAATATCAGAGGTTTCATCTTGCTATTAAGCTATACGTGCACGCTTCCTTTACCTTTTTAACGACTTTTCCTTAGAGTAGTAACCACATAGAGAAATGATTTTTATCTGAATCTGAACTGATTGGTATGTGGCATTTTCTTCCCTTTTCAAAATGGCTTTTCAATGGTATTCTCTGGCATCTATTTCGTAAAGCGGCTCAAAATTTGCAACACTCCCTTCATCATGATGGCTACCCCGCAAGCGGGTAAATCGCGCGTACAAGAAAATGTCCACACATGAAATTATGGTGAGGATTAATATTTTTTTATGTTTCTTTCTTATGATTTTCTTTTGAATGCTGGTTAAGTTTGGATGTCTTACTAGCACGTCCTGTAGGAACAATCTTGCAGCTTTAACAGCAGTTTTATACCAGTCTGTGTTTGTATGTCCCTTACAAACCGCATGAACGTCTTTATATTTAGTGAAGGGTCTTATTGTTAAAGAGCCTAGGACCCCCTCTGAACAAACTTTTTATTTTGGTGGAAATACAAATAAAACTGCAAAATGCTCCCTAGGTGGCTGGAGTATGTCAGCCAAGGTGAATATGTCCCAACATTCATAATTGAATTTCCTCTTTAAGTGGGTAGCATCTTCCAAAAATTATAGGTCTTAGGACGAATCCAACACTCTTTCAGTAACTGTTTCTTTTTCTTAGTCGAAATCATAGATGAATGTCCAACGTATCTACCAATGTCATTTTCGTGACTGTCATCTACTGAAACGCTAGCTCCGAAATCTGGACCCATATCTTGACTCGTCGAGGTGCTGGGCCTGGGTGTGGTTCTTCATCATGCGAAATATGCGAAGTAGGAGGGATTGCCTCTTGTGTAGTCTTAGTTGAATTATTGGTATGTTCTTCGTTTTCACCGCTACTATTTTTATTTTTTCCGCGCCCCCTCTCTTCATATATTTTCCACAACAATAATATATATATATTATATATATATAATATATATATATATAAATATTATATATATATATATATTATATATATATATATATATATATATAATAATATAGTTATATATATATTACAGTTGTCACCACCACTCCCACGACCGAGGCCTCTTCAAGGAGGGGGTTTTGCACGCCTCAGAAGTTCCACTTAACGCAAATTACGCAGATGTGCGCAGACGCAGGCTTTGAAGTGAGGGAGATTTAAATCAGCAGGAAAACCACAGAAGATGGAGAGAATTCCACAGAACCGAGATTGCAGGAAAGGAAGGAAAGCACTCAGCGAACTAGCCGCTAGTTTTCGGCTAAAGTGCTTCCTTCTTTTCCTGCCATCTCGGTTTTCTTGGAATTCTTTCTTTCCATTTCTGTGGTTTCCTGTGTAAATTTAATTCTCCCTGACTTCAAAGCCTGCGTCTGCGCACATCTGCGTAATTTGCGGTTGTTGAATTCTGAGGCGTGCAACACCCCCTCCTTTGCAATAGGGCCTCGCCCGTGGAGTGATGGTGACAACTTAAATTATTGCTGGAAGTTGCCAATGATCCCACACAAACTCATGCGCAACACAGCACCCCTAGTGTTACGAGGGCGTCGTAAAGGTGCGGTGGTACGCGAATTGACAAGTTCCCTCGAGGCACACTGCCACTTGCGAGTACCTATAGAAAAGAGATACAGCACCAACATCGCGCCGCAAAGATGGGTCAAGAGAAGTGGAAAGTACGGAACAGTTTGATAACTCTTTTGGCTTTTGACTCGGACCCTGTCCAAAAAAGCCGCGAGTTGAAACCAGGAGCCCCCCCAGATATGAGAGCATTACTCCATACAAGGGCGGATGATTCCCTTGTATAGCTGGAGTAACCTGAGAAGAGGAAAAAAGTCTCGTAGTCTAAACAGAACTCCCAGTTTCTTTTGAGGGGGCCGCCCTAGCAACCGTTGTGATGTGATGGTTTCCAAGACATTTTTTTTGTTTATGTTAAGGGCCAGGATGTTTATATTGTCAATAGGAGAGAAGAGAGAACGTCGAAGAGATAGGAAAGTTAGAAGATGTTTTAAGAGAGGGAGATTTGTAGGAATTGAGTTTTTTAAGAATTAAATTTCACAAGGTGGAGACGACCCTAACCCGGAAATCCTATCCAGATCCGCTGAAATTAGAGAAATCGGAAAGATGTAAGACGAGAGGCCAATTCTAGAAGTTATTAAAAGGGGGGCAGAATTGAAATGAGTTGAAGAATGAAGGGTGAGTCATCGGCATATGAGTGGATATAGTTAGATGTGCAGGTAAGAAGATCATTAATGAAAAAGAAGAATATTTTAATAAAACAGAACCTTGAGGGAAACACCACATTAACAGAAAAAGAAGAAGGATTCGGCCCCTCAACAACAGCCGATATTGAGCGATTTGAGAGAAAACTTGACCATTAAGTGAGCAAAGAGAAGGAGGAAACCCAAAGGGAGGGGAGCTTTTAGAGCAGTTGACGCGTGCCATACCCGGTTCAAATGCTTTGGATATTTCAAGCGCCACACGCAAGTCTCCTCGTAGTTCCTGAGGGCGGGAAAACCATAAATAGGTTTAAGATAGGAAAGTATAATCGCCAGTAGACCTTCGAGCGCCGAAAGCCGTACTGGCAATCAGAAAGAAGTGATGAGATTCCAGATGATCTAAGAAATGAGAGTTAAGAAGGGTTTCAAGATCTTAGATAGAATACAAGTGAAAGCTTTAGGGCGATAGTTAGAAGGATCAGAGGGGCTTCCTTTTTTTCGGAATTCGGCTGGACGTGTGCGCGCTTCCAAACACTGAGAAGAAAGTATAGATTTGAGGACATAGAGGAATATAGTTTGTTATAGTTGAACGAGGAGGCGGTTCAGCCACGGAAGCACATTCCCTCAAAATTTGGGAGAGGAAATATATAAATATATATATATATATAATATATATATATTATATATATAATATAAAAATTCGGAGAGGTATATATATATATATATATATATAATATATTTAGCGAAATCATGAAGGATTAGGCACAGAGGGAAAAAAAGAATAATTACCTTCTATCTTTATTTTCTAAGATAAATCAAATTAAATGGTTTTAAATCATCAATGTCCAAAATAATTAATAGTACATGTTAATCAATTCTTTAACCACAATAGCTGGTTTGGTTTAATAATTAATAACGAATCTATTATCATATATGGTATTTTATAACTCCTTCTTCAGTAATTTAGGGTTCAAATTAATTAAACAAGCGGTTACAGTTTATAATAAGATTTCTAAAACGTTAACACAATAATTTTACACAACCAAAACCTAATTTTCCGGTTCCGACAGTGCCGATTTTTTAACACACCCTCTTCTTGTAATGTGGGTATCTAACTGCCTTCTCCTTCCTTAAAACTCCAGGCACTCTTTTTGGGCGCACGCTTCCGCGGCTGTCCATTACATTTGAAAGTGCCACACAAAAAACCGTAATATTTAATTTTATACAATGAATTAATTAATTAAAATTTTGAACTACAGAGAAACCCTTTTTTGAGCAGTGTTACAGGTGTATATAGCTGTTTGTACAGAAGCATATTACGAGAGGTGTACATAATTATCGTGAGAGCAGGGAATCCTGCTTTCACATATATATATATGATGATCTCTGCTATACATGGTCATAGGCTAATAATTTTACTAGCATTCAAGATGTTAACAGAAAAATTAAAAGTATAGCAAACTATGTGAAAATTCACTAATTTCTGTGGTGTATAAAATATAGGGTTTTTTAAAATGAAGGCTAAACCTCATTTGGACAAAGTAAGGATCATGTGTTACAAATTAATACTTTTAAAAGTAATACACAAAATTTTATTAATATTTAAGGTTAAAACGTACGTACCAAGGAATCTCCTAATATCCATGAACTGATGAAATTGAACATATTTTACACTGCAAGGCGGTGTTGAATTATAGAGTGGCGTCACAGAGTGATAATTTCAATGCTACTTTGAACCTTAAACACTTAATAAAGAATTGAGAATCTGACTGAACACAAAAATCTAGAATCTTGACATATAACATATCAACATTTAAAAAAAACATA
>JABUQX010090291.1:0-10000 GCA_015478945.1 Trachelipus rathkii | reverse complement strand
GTATACATATTTACCCTATTCTTAGGTCATTCATACATTAAATTAAATAAATCGATTAAATATTAAAAAAAATGTTACAACCTTCATACAACAGTATACCATAAACACCTTCCCTACGAAAATGCAAGTCACGGGGACTTCTTCTTTACAGGACTTCCACGGGGGGAAGTTGCTAAATTATCAAACTCAGTTAAAAAAAGAAAAAAGCACATTAATATTCAGCATCTAGTACATTAATTCAGAGGAGAAAGCAATAATAAAAATAAATAAGGAAATAAAATTTACTTTAAATTTAACAAACCATTTATTCCAAAATATAAAAGTCTATCTAAACTAAAAGAAGAACGAAAATGGGAAACTTTTATATTATTAAATCTTACCATATTATTAAATCTTAGATTATATTATTATTATATTATTATTATTTATATTATTAAATCTTAGATTAAACGTTTATTAAGATTCTTTAGTCAACGATATGAAATTACAAAGCTTCTTTATTTTAGTATAAAGAAACATTTATGGAAGAAAGATGTGTGTATAAAATAATTACTTTAAAATATTATTTAAAGTAAATGAACTATTAAACGAGAGTTACGAGTGCAAATAAGAAATGGTAAAATCGCTTACAATTGCAAAATCCAAACAGCTCTCCATAAATCAGCAGGCTTAATACTTCATTAATTTAAATAATTCAAAACCTACAGTTTAATATAGTTTAATATTATTTAATATGCTACTATATATATATATATATATATTATACATACTCTACCTTATATATTATACGTATAATATATATATATATTATATATATATATTATATTATTGATGATGTGCCTCCCCATGTTTTCGGTTCACCGAGCCGCCACTGATATATATATAGTATATATATATATATATATATAGTTATATATACTATATATATATAGTATATATATATATATAATAATATATAATATATATGTATATAAATATCTATATGATATTATAATATATATATATATATATATACTATATACCTATATATATATATAGGGTGATTCAAAACCTCTGCGACAACTCGGAGGGCTGATTAGAGCAAACGATAAGGAACATTTATTGGTTTAAATAACCTATGTTGTTTGACGCTTCGTTTTCAAAAGTTACAGACGATTGGAAAGGTACCACTATATTATGTTGTGTGACGCCATTGCATGTAACCTTTACCGACGCATTAGTTACTTCAATTTTTAATGTAGTTTTGTGCGTGCGACATGTGTGTACGCTTAACTCCTTCGGAAAACGTGGGCAATAACCTTTACCTTGCCCAATTCATCGTTGATTCAGAACAGTGTAGGCATCGATTTACGAATGGATCACTTCACTCTTCCCGAGTTACCGACATGATAATGTGTTACAGTGCGGCGAACGGAAATGGACGAAAAGCGCACCTCATGTACCGGGAACGGTTTCCACACAGAAATACAAACCCCACCACAACAATGTTTTTGTCTTCCGCCTTCATCATCGCCTTCGAGGATAATGGGTACCCTTCGTCCCTCGGTTGCATTTGTGGAAAGACCGCGTTAATACGAGTTAACCTTCTTTTCAACCCTCGGATTTACACAGAGGTACGCCACGCACACATACATAACATAAGAATACCCAAAATCCGGTTACGACGAGTAACGACGCGTCAAACAACATTACGTGGTTTACCTTACATCATTCGTAACTTTGAAACGAAGGAAAGTCATTCACATCATAGCTTATTTACGACAATAAAATGTTCCTTATCGTTGGCTCTATCAGCCTCCGAGTTTGTAGCAGAGGTTTTGAAATCACCCTATATAATATAATAATATATATAATATATATATTATATATATATATATATATATTATTATTATATATATATATTATATATATAAAATATATACTTATATATATATAGAATATATATAAAATATATATATATACTGTATATAAATGATCATATATATTACTACTATATATATATATAATATATATATTATTATAAGCAACCTCATTTTTTAATCACTATTATAATATATATATATACCTATATATAATATATATATATATATATATATATATATATATTATATTAATATATATATCTATTTTATATATATATATATTATAATATATTCTATATATAATATTATATTATATATATATACTATATCTTAAATATATATATACGTATATATATTATATAAATAATATATATATATATATATATAATATATATATATTATATTATTATAATATTATATATAATATATATATATTTTCAATGAGTAGCTAAACATTCTGTTAGAAGGGTGACAAGTTCCCAGGATGAAGTCGAAAATGAGGAACCCGTGAGTATTTTTTGAATGTATGATTACATATTTTTTATGTAGTAATGTTTGTTTTAACATTTTCTCTTTCTAATCTTTTGCAAATACGTCCACAGGTCTTTTCTTCTCTCCATGTTTTTATTTTGTTGCTTGTGCCTGAAGATGCTGATGCTAGACCATTATTTTCTTTTTACTACACAAATAAAACATGTTTTCTTTTATTACTAATTATGAAAAAGTTGAATTGAGTCAGCCTTTGCATGTGTTAAGAAATGTGTTTTGCGATTAGCTCGGACAACCAACCACATTTAACAACCCAAATCGCTTGTCACTGGTAGCTTCCACCTACCGCATGCCCCACCAGCCAACTGCTCATAATTCCACCAATTGTTTGCTGGGGAGCGAACCCTCTCACTCTTTAATATTTTGGAAAGGACTTAAAGAAAACGAGCAGGAGAAGAAGTTGCATTTAATTTAAAAGGTAGTTATTTAGTGTTTTTATTATTGTTTTCATTTTTGTTTAGTGTCAGTTTAGCTATAGAGTATAGTATTTTTTTAAGTTAGGTTAGTAGGTATCATAAATATTATTCTGCCCCTCAGAGGTGCCCTAAACATTTTCTTTGTCCGGACTAAAATCCGCTACAATATTTACTCGCACTTATAATTTTTTTTTAAAAACAGTTTCGGGTTTTCTCAAATATTATACAAATCGTCATTTAAGCTAGATAAACCCTAGAATGGGTTTAGTTATTTTACAGGAATGATTAACACTATGTGTTCGTAATATACTACATATATATACTATATATATATATATATATATATATATATATATATATATATACTATATATATATATACTATATATATACGTATATTATAGTATATATATATATTATAAACGATATTTTTTTCAAAACCATAATCGATATTTTTTGACCGACAGTATCGAGAGCAATTTGATATTTCTTTTTAATAACTATCGATTTCATCACGATATATCGATTTATTTTTTCTTTATATATCGGCATCCCTAATATAGTATATATAATATATATACTATATATATAGTAATATATATATAGATATTATATATATAGTATAGTAATATATAATATATTATAGTATATAGTATACTATATAATATAATAATATATATTTATATAAGCTACTTAATGATGAAAATACTACTATAAAATAATATATATATATATATTAATTAGCATATATATATATATATATATACTATATATATATAGTACAATGTGTTCAGTATATATATATATAGTGAGTATATATATATATATATACTTATATATAGTAGTAGTAGTTATATATGAACATATCATATATATATATATATATAATATATATATCATATTATATATATAATATATATATATTATAATATAATACTACTATATATATATAATTATATATATATAATATACGTATATATAGTATAATCACCTATATATATATATATATCTTTCTTCACCCTCCTTCTTTTGGCCCCAAAGTTGGGGTAGGTAGCGTGTACAAGCATCGAAACAGAAAAAGGCAGTAGCTCGCCAGAACATGACAAACGTCGAAAAGAAAGCCCCAGCCTTACCGCCCCCTCCCTGTACCCATTAATTAGCTGAGAGCCTATCGTCACAGACAGAACAACATCTACCCATAGAGCATCATTGCGACCGCGACGGGAACCGCTCACTATGGTAAAATCGTTTCAATGTAAGTGTTTCCATCCTCCCTGGCCCAGGTGGGCCCACAACCATGCCCCCATACAAACCCCGCCATTCTCTGTCCTATCATGCACCTTTATTTCTCGCCTCTGGCCAAACTCGAACATTTCTCTCCTTCAAAACATTCGTTCACCGCAAACTCAATCCCACTTCTCTTCGGTCCTCCCAGCGGTCGAGATTTCCAACACACCTCACTGGTCATACATCCGCGTTAACCAACCGACTTTCATTTATCCTTTTCCACATGACCAAACCACTCAACATACTTTCATTTTTTTTTCTCTCATTTACCCTTTCTTGACACACACCCACCACTCTCTAATACGTTCATTCCTCACTTTATTAATTCTTTTCACACCAGCATGCCCCTAAGATTGTCCATGCAACCATTAGACTTTAGATCTATACTTCTTCATTCCCAGACCATAGGGTCTCACTCACCCATACAACGTAACACAGGTACACAACACACCCTTCATAGTAAGACTCTAAGCGCAACTCCAGACTTAGTCCCTTACATTCACCAACGATTTAATGCCACCAGCCACCTTCCTGCCATTCACAACTTTGCCACTACACTCTGCATCATCCGTTCCCTTTCTCATCCAACACATACCCTAAATATCTAAACTCAGAACACTTGCTCCAGTTGCTCATCATCAAACATAACTTCACACTGAGCGACTGTCCTCACTCACAACCATACACTTACTCTTACTCATCTACGTTTACTTCAAACCCCCTCCTTTACATTACCCTCCAACATCTCTCCACCAACTCCTCTCCATAAACTCTCTTCAGACTCGCCACACAGAACAAATCCATCCGCAACCGCTACACAATAGGCTAGGGCACCCTTCCACTCCATCCTCCAATTCATTCACTAAATTGTTTTTACCTAACCCCCCCCCCCCCCCCTCACAAAAGTACAACCATTTTCTCCCTTCCCCATGTTCCCATTATTTCATAACCCCTCCATATACAAATTGAATAAACCAAGGAGACATAACACAACCCCTGTCTTACTCCGCTATTACTCCTAAACCAATCACCATATGAACACCATTTATTGCTTCCAACACACGCTTCACTATCGTTCATACAATACTTTTAGATTCCATTCAGAACCGCGCTACACCACCAACACCATATTCCACTAACACCTGCCATAACGCTTTCCTATTAAATCATTTCATACGCCTGTTGGCAAAATCCATAAAACCTTAAATACAATTTTATTCTTCTTCTCCCTCATATTAAATCAACATTTGTTTCAATGTAAAGATTTGATTCCACACATCCTCTAACCACTCCTAAACGCACCTACACCTGAATCTTCAACCCAATCAGCCCTCAGCTCACGTCCGACAGCACTCTTTCGACCAACAATAACCAGCACATTATACCTCTCCCTACAACACCTCACGAATAAACTTATTTCCCCTAATAATTTCTACAGTTCCCCTTTCTCCCTTACCCTTATATACAAGGGTACTTTACCGCTCTCCTCCAATCCCCTTGGAACTATACCCTTCCATAAACGCTTATTACACAACTTCCAATATCCATTCAATCTACTGCTCTCCTTGATCATTTCACTAGTAATTTCATCCATACTGCAGATTTTACCATTCTTCAACTTCCCCACTCTACCCATTACCTTACCTCCTCCTTGCTTAATAACCTCATCCCCAAAATACCTATTCCTTCTGCACCATCAAAACCGCCACACATTCACTAAACACCTTCATTCGCGATTAAACTGTTAATATTGTGCAGTTTTCGAAGTGTTCCCACACTCCCCTCACATCCATGTCATCAGTTACAAAAGAGCACCATCCCTATTCATTATCATAAGCAGATTCCCCTTTATTCCTGCGATTCCTAACCTTCGCGCTTCTTTCCAGAAGAGCTTCCTATCCCTTGTATGTCCTCATTCATCCTCCTTCCAAACTGTTCCATTTACCTCTTTTTTCCTCCTACGTATACACCTTTAAGTATTTCTTTTTCCGTCCTTATATAATTCCAGGCATCTTTCTTTTGAATCTTTATCATTTTGCTTTTAGTACACTCAAACCACGCTTCTTTTTTACCCTTTAACCGCTTCATCACCTCTTCATCCACCATTCGCTGTTAACATTCTTACTTCCTACTTTAGCACATCCACACACTTCCTTTTCACTACTCCTAACAATTGCTTCCTTCATTGCCCCCAGAATTTGCTCAGTATCACTTGTTCACAATTCAACCGTTTTACTAAAGCGAGCGGCCTCTTACACATACTCTATCCTTATTATCCTTGTGGGCCCCCCACCCCCACTTTTACCTTTTTTGCTCACTCTTAATTTTACCTACTTCCTTCGTATCACCTTTCCTCCTCCATCCAACCCCCATTAAACTTAATTATTACATTAAGAAACAACATAATGAGTCGATAATCCCATTCCAAACCCCTCACACTGATTTAACATCCAATAACATACTTCAACATCTCCATCTCACCAACACTAAACAATATATATATATATATATATATATATATATATATATATATTATATATATATATATATAAATACTATATATATTAGTACTAATATATATATATATATATATCAGATATATATAATATATATATATATATATATATATATATATATATATATACTACTATATGATATATATATATATATATTATATATATTATTATATATATATATATATATAATATATTATTTTTAAGGTGTAACACCATAAATACTTCCGGGTTTGTAATAAGGAAGATCATAAATCGAACGAGAAACCGTCAAAACTAGACAAAATTAAAATTAGAAATCTAGAAGTTAAATATTTATTTTATTATATTAAATTATTTGTAAAAGTTTTTCATACTGATAGTTTTTTGAAAAATATTTATATATATTATATTGTATAAATTTTTTATAAATATATTAAATTGTGTTTATATATATTTGGTTTTAATTAAAAATTAGATGTTTGTTAAAAAACTTTGCATGAAAACAATTTTGGGATAACTTAGTTTATCATTAGTTAAAAATTTAAGTAATAAGATTTTTGATTAAAATGTCTTAAAACTTTTAATTGTAATCAAAATACCAAGAACCTAACTACAGAACACCTCTCGCCTTAATTTTCCTTCCTTCAGAAAACCTTCACACTGATTTGTCTTCTGTCCACTTTATAATAAGATGATTAAAGGATATATTTCCGTTTCTTTGTCAGTACAAAGATTGAACACAATTTATATAAATGGAATATGATCGGAAATCTATCCATGTCACCTCGTTTGTTTGACAGCAAGTTAAAGTTAAGATATAATGAATTGTGCCAAGATACGTAGAAAAACGATATTATTCACAGGCCCTCCCTCGAAATAACTCGACCCTAAACCTTATCCTCTAACAACCTCAATTTTAACTTTACACCCTTCCATTTAAAATACACTTTAGAAACATCCCTAAAAATGTTCCACCCTTCCCTATCTTCGACACCCTCACTCTCTTGCACTATATACATTATATCTTAACTTCTGCCCATATATAAAAAACCCACGACGCGCCACGTCTTCTATATTCACTGCGTCTCCACCCACTCTAGTTTACAATAAAAATTAGCCACACTCACTCTCTCTCTACCTAAGAGCCTTTCGACTCTGGCTCCCCCCAACACCTTACCAATGAAACAAACTTCATACGAAACAAAACACCTTCCAAAAACTACAATACCCTACTCATATTATAAACAAATCTTATCACAAAGCCAAAAACAAATTTTATAATCCTAACTCCACCACTAATGACAACACCATAAAAAAATCTTACCACCACCACCACCCACACCCCCAACTTTCCACTAACATAAATAAAACATACCTTAAACACATAGTCCTTACCCCTTCTAATGCTATTTCACTCAAACAATACCTTCACCCTCCCAAACCAGCACCTAACCCTATCCAATGCATATACACAATACCCTGCCATGACTGCAACAGACTATACATAGGTGAAACAAATGACTTTGACCGGAGACAAAAACAACACAAACAAGACTTAATAGATGACAATAGAAATTCCTCTCTCACATCCCACCGTGCGTCACTTAATCATAAAATACACATAAACAATATGACCCCCATACATCAAACTTCTAACCCAATCCTCCGTAAACTCATAGAATCTCTCTGCATTATCTCTACTAAAAACTTTAATACTATTCCCGGTGAAATTAAAATTGATTTTCTTCTAAACAGCTTAATAAACACTCACTCTCAACTCATAAAAATATCCAACCAAAAATATTAAAAACTAACTTTCTCTCTTACTAACTTTTCGGGGTCGGAGATAAATCTGTTCCAATATATTTAAAAATTTCTATAAAACGAACTAAACTCCGCTTCGTCACTATGTATTTGGGAAATCTGGTGTGTACGAATTGGTGTACATGTAAACATCGATTTTACTGATAAGCTTACACATGTATAATTTTAGTATCCTATTGCATGTGTGTGGTCATGTATGTGGCTGCGCACGTACACCTGCGCATAGCCTCTTTAGTATATATACGGAATTTTTGTTATCTATATCTTTCCAAATCGTATGTATTAGTGTATTTCAGTTATGTATATAAATATATGAACATATGTCTTCTCCATTGGGATCTTCTATTTTACAAAACCAAATAAATTTGAATAAAAATAAAAATGGCTACAAAGGTTGCCAGACTATCGACTCCTGGAAGTGTAAGACTATGTCGCCGCTCAAAACGAAAATCTTTTGAATGTATAAAATTATTCTGAAATCTTACTTTAGTCACTTTAGAACACATCAATTGAAAAGGTTGTTGTTAATCACAACGAAAGCTATTGAAATATGTGTTCAATGAGTTTTAATGTTAGTACTAATCACAGTACCATTTTAATATAAGTTTTTAATTCCTAATTAACTATATGTAATAAAAATACCAAGTTGCATAAAAGTTTAAATTTCCGCAATTATGATATAGCAACAGTGAGTGCAGAAATAAACAATAGTTTAACAAACTTTCTAGATTTTGCATTTGGTAGTAGTAGCATATATATATTATATATACTATATAATATATATATCATATATATACATATAATTATATATACTATATATATATATATATACATATATATATTACATATAATTATATATATATATAATATACTATATATATATATATATTTACAAGAAATCACAGCAATATATGATTTCCAATAATAACTATATTTTTAGAATTCTTTTGATTAAAAAATACGGCACTAATTATTATTATTTACCTTATTAAAAAAATTAAAAGCAAATAATTTAAGAAGATAATGACCGAGAACACTACCTCACTATCTACTGATAACACACAAACATTCAACTGTGATCATTGACGATGTTTCTATTCACAAGGTAGTTTAAAATCATGTTTCAAATATGAGTTTTGACGGGAAAATATGTAAATATGACGAGTATGTTATAATATTTATAATAATTATATATATATATATATATATATATATATATATTATAATATATATATATATATATACTATATAATATGATACATATATATATATATCCTAATATGTTAATATATATATATATATACATATATATATATATAATATATATATATTATATATATATATATAAATATATATATATATATATATATATATATATATATATATATATATATAGTATATTATTATATAGTATATATATATAATATATACTATATAATATATATATAGTATACTATAGCTATATATAACTATATACTATTTTTTTTGTTTCTATTTTTTTATACGCCCACCCCATTATAGTCATATCGCTAACCACATGAGCCTATATATAAATCTCTCTCTTTTTT
>JABUQX010090290.1:7500-10000 GCA_015478945.1 Trachelipus rathkii | reverse complement strand
ATACTATGAATTGACTTCATTATGCGTAGCTCAACTCACAATCGATGACCGACTTTACACAACCTTAATGTTACCAATAGAACAACTCGTGAATAAGTGCGACAGAACTAAAACCAGATGAGAATTATAATAATATTCAAAAGTATTAAAATATGTAAGAATCAGACAAAAAAAAGTTACAACGAGGGGAATAAGATTTATCATGTAGAAGAATGTCATTTTTAATAGTTGCTTATAAAATATTCATTCATAGCTATTGGTTTTAAAATGGTGGGGAGTTTTCTTAATTCGTATTGAATTTATTGGATGTTTACACTATGTATGTATATATGTATATATTTATATATAGCCTATATATATATAGCATATATATATATATAGAAATATACAGATTTTCAAATATATATATATGTGCTGTTCCACTATATACTATATATATATATATATATATATATATATTTATATATATATTCTATCTTTATTTATCCTTATCACTCCATCTCTTCACACACTAGATGTGAGGTTGAGGCGTGTAGCATGCACGGAAAATAGAATAGTTAAGTAGAAAAGCATGACGTAACTCGACAGCAAACCCCCGTCCATACCCTCCATACCCTCCATACCCTTAAGCAAGAGGTCATTGCAGCAAAAAACAATCTACCCTACTGCTTCACAAGACTGCGACAAACCCTTATTGTGGTATCTCGTCAATGTGGGGTTCATACCCTGGGTCAGGTCCACAATCATACACCCTCACAAACCCCCGCCATTCGCTCCTATTTTGCAACTTTCTTCGCGCCTCTGCCAAACTCACATTCCTTTCCATCGGATATTCCTTTGCTGACTCAATTCAGTTTTTCTTCTCTCTCCCAGCCGGTCGATTCCTAGCACACTCACCACCATACATCCGCATTGCCAACCGACTAGCTTCCTTCCTTTCCATATGACCACGACATCGAATGCGCTCTTGTTTATTCTCTCATTTATTCCTTCCTTCCTTCACACCACACAATTCCCTAATGCGTTCATTCCACATTTAATAAATTTTTCTCACACCTAATATGCCCCTAAGATTATATTTTCCATTTTCACAGATTGTACCTTAGATCAATATCTCTTATTCCATACCATAGTTTCACTATTATAAATTAAAGCAGGTAACAACATACCCTCAAGTAAAATCCTAGCACACTCAAGACTTAGTCCCTTTGCATCCACCAAGGATTTATTTACCCCATTTACCTTCCTACCATTCTCAACTTTCCTATTACACTCTGCATCATCTCTGTTCCCTTTTCATCCAACAAATATTGTAAATATTTAAACTCTGAAACTTATTCCAATTTCTCACCATCCAACATGACCTCATACCACGGACTCTCGTCACTCACTATCACAATCATACTCTTATCTACATTTACTTTCAAACCCGACCTTTTACACACCCTGCCAAACCTCTCTAACACTTCTCTCAAACTCTCTTCAGATTGGTCACACAAAACCAAATCATCTGCTTACAATAAGATGGGCACCCTTTATTTTCTTATATTTCCATCATTCTAACACCTTTCCCTACCAAATCTACCCCTAATTTTCTAATGACCCCACCCATGAAATAATTAAATAACCAAGGAGACATAACACATTCCTGCCTCACTCAATTATTAATATTAGGCCAATCACTTTCAACTCCATTTATTCTTACACACCCTTCACCACCGTCATACATCCTTTTGATCCCATTCAGGAAGAAACCTACCACCAACACCATGCATCACAAACACCTGCCACAGAGCTTCCCTATTAATCCAGTCATACGTCTGTTGCAAGTCCATAAAACATAAATATAATTTATTCTTCTTTTTTCTCATTTTCTCGATCATTTGTTTCAATGCGATAATTTGATCTTCACGTCCTCTACCATTTCTAAAAGCACCTAGTTCTTCGCCAATCACTCACTCAGTTATTCTGCACACTCTTTCAAAAAAAAAAAAAATACCAGCATATATCTTTCCTACAACACTCAATAAACTAATTCTCCTATAGTTCATACAGGTTCCCATTATCACCCTTACCCTTATGCTATTCCAACCCTTTGGAGCTATACTCTCCACAATAGCTCTATCGCACAAGTTCCATATCATTTCAATCACAATCTCGCCTCTATTCTTGATCATTTTACAGGTAATTCCATCTTTACCTGCACATTTACTATTCTTCAACTTTCTCACTCTACCTATTACATTTTCTCTACTAATTACCTCATCCCCAAAATACTTATTTCTTCTTGCATCATCCAACCCATACGCATCACCATCACCTCTTCATTACTGCCAATGTATTGCAGATTTTCGAAGTGTTTCCCCTCCAAACTCTCCTCACATCAATTTTATCAGTCACGAAAGTACCATCTCTATTCATTTTTTCTCTGAAGATTCCCTTTAGTCTCTTTTATAATCTTTCGTACCTTCTTCTAGAAGAACTTCCAATTCCCTTGTAA
>JABUQX010090289.1:10000-15000 GCA_015478945.1 Trachelipus rathkii | reverse complement strand
TGGAAATCCTGGAAATCCTGGAATCCTTCCAACCTGGAAACTGGAAAATGGCTTCCTGGAAACGGGAAAATGGATTCCTGGAAACTGGAAACTGGAAAAAATAAATAAAAAATAAATAAATTAAAAAAAAAATTAAATTAAAATTAAAAAAAAAATTAAAATATAATTTTAATAAATAAATAAATAATAAATAGTTTGCGCGAAGGTATCTCTATTTTCGGTTGTCTGTTTGTTCCATCGCCATCAGCCTGGAATGGAGGTTCCGGACGAGTGCACCCCTTCGGAGAAGGGGTGCTGGTTCCTTCCAGATAGGAAATTTTCTTAGAAGGTTGAAGATTTGCATAATGTATAGAAGATGTAGAAATGCACGGAGTGCATAAGGGAGCTTTGGTAATACCCCCCGGACGGGGTACCCATCTGAAATAAAAGAAGAAGAAATGCACGGATTGCATAAGAGAAGAAGGAGGAACGAGGAAGGAGGAAGAATGGTGTTTGGAACCCCCCCCCCCCCGGAGGAGGGTCCCCAACTGAAATAAAAGAAGAAGAAGAAATGCACGGAGTGCATAAGAGAAGATGGAGGAAGGGCGAAGGAAGAAGGAGACAGAGTTGGTACAGGCACCGGTGCTGGAGCCGGTGCGGTGCTGAGTTAGTAAACATTGGCTTAATAAGACTGACATTTCTATTTCAAAATCTCGTTTTTTTTATAAACGTCAACTAAAATATATTCTTTGCTTTTTTATTTTATAAGTTTCATTTTACATTATTCTTTATGTTTTTACATTTTTGCTGAACAATTTAATTTTTTTAATTACTTTTTAAATTTTTTTTATTTGCTTAAAACATTTTTGTTTTTACTAAAATTTTTAAGCTTTTCATGTTTATAACTTTAAAAAATTTGCATTTTTCATACCTAAAGCAGTAAACTCAGTAAATCAGTTTAATCGCAAACTGTCCCTCCATAAATGAATGCAATAATAAACTACTGCTTTAAGATTAAAAAACTGAATGTTAAGTAAAAGACATAATGTGTTAACAAACAGTAATTTAAATCTCGTCACCCTTCTCATGTGTCAAAAGATATCGGATACAAAGTAATAAATCTCGTTACCCTTCTAAAGTCATTCCTCGAATTTATTGGCTGTCCGTGTGATGGCATAGCAAATGCAGTCTCTCTGAGTTGGTTACACTTGAACGTAACAGTTTGACGTAATGTTTACGTGTCTGGTAGAGAGCCAAATTACCAAACCAATGCTCTAAGTTGTGACTGCAGGCAACAGTGTCGCATGCGTTATTGTGTTGTAGAATCTATGTGGAATAATAATAATAATAATAATATTATGAATTAATAATAATAATAATAAAATAATAATATAATAATAATGAATAATAAATAATAATAATAATAATACATAATTGATAATACTAATAATAATATAATAATAAATCAATAATAATAATAATAATAATAATAATAATAATCATAAATAATAATTTAATAATCATAATAATAATAATAATAATAATAATAATAATAAATAAAAAATATTAAAATAATAATAAAAGATAATAATAATTTAATATTTTGTGCGGTTGTGCTATAGCTAAAGATTGAGATTGCATATGCTGAACTTCTGCTCGTAAGCTGAAACTTGCTCTTAATTTAGTTACCTTGGTTAAATGAATGCTGTATAGCCAGTTAGCTAGGTTGAGAATATATTTTTATCTACGTCCTTCAATATTAAATGCTAATGTAAAAAATATTACACATTAATATTTCTAGAATATGTTTGAAAACAGTGATGTATCATTTTCATTTAATGAAACTCTTTGATATATTTAACAACAACAACAACAGATTAAAACAACGAAAAAAAATCAAACTCAAAACACACAAACAACACAACAACAACAACAACAAGCAACAAACGCAACATTTAACAACAGCAACATCAACAACTGCAACAAACGCAACAACAAACGCGACATTTCAACAACAACAACTGCAACAAATGCAACAACAAACGCGACATTTCAACAACAACAGTTACAGCAAAGAATTTATTTTATGTATGCTATACAAAATATGACATGAAACAATAGATCAATAGATCAATAAGATCAATAGATCAATAGATCATGGATGGGTAGGAGCTAGAGTGGGGGTTTGATTTACTGATGTTACTGATTTATGTTTTATGGTATGTAAACATTAACAACTTTAACAAAAAATGATGACTTGAAGTCAATAGATCAATAGATTCAATAGATCACGGAGGGTAGGAGGGTTGGAGTGGGTAGTATTGATTTATGAATTACTGATTTACTGCTTAAGGGTAAAGTAAAAATGCAAAAAAAAACTTAAAAAAATAAACATTAAAAGAATATTTTTTTTAGTGAAAAATTTAATGCTTAAAGAAAACAAAACAAAAAAATAAATAAGAAAGTTGTTTGTGTTATGTTATACAAAATATGACTTGAAACTCAATAGATCAATAAGATCAATAGAATCAAATGATCCAATGATCAATAGCATCATAGATCACGAATGGGTTATAAGGGTTGGGACTTGGAGGGCAGTTGATTTCAACTGATTATGATTTACTCTGCATATGTTAGGGTATGTAAAAACATAAAAATTTAATAAAAACTATGACTTGAATCAATAGATCAATTAGATCAATTAGATCAATAGATTCAATAGATTCAACAATCAAGTAGCGCACGGATATGGTAGACGAGGGTGCTGGATTGGTATTGTTGATTAACGATCTTACTGATTTTTACTGCTATAGGGTATGTAAAACATAACCATTATATTAATAAAAAATATGACTTGATTCAATAGATCAATAGTATACAAAATATGACTAGAATCAATAGATCAATAGAATCACAGAAGGGGTAGGAGGGTGGCTGGAGGGCGCAGTTTGATTAACTGATTTACTGATTTACTGCTTTGGTATGTAAAATGCAAATTTTTTAAGTTATAAACATGAAAAGCTTAAAAAATAGTAACAACAAAATGTTTTAAGCAAATAAAATTTTAAAAGTAATTAAAAAATTTTAAAAAGTAATTAAAAAATTAAAACATAAAGAATAAATGTAAAATGAAGCTTATAAAATAAAATAGCAAACAAATATATTTTAGTTAACGTTTATAAAAGAAAACGAGATTTTGGAAAATAGAAATGTCAGTCTGAGGCTAAGCTAAAACAGAATGTTACTAACTCAGCACCGCACGCGGCCTCCGCACCGGTGCCTGTACCAACTCTGTCTCCTTCTTCCTTCGCCCCTTCCTCCATCTTCTTCTTATGCACTCCGTGCCATTTCTTCTTCTTTCTTTTATTTTCAGTTGGGGACCTCTCCTCCGGGGGGGGGGGTTCCAAACCCCTTTTTCCCTCCTTCCCTGTTCCCCCTTTTTTTTTTTTTCAATCCGCTGCATGTCTTCTTCTTTTATTTTCAGATGGGGTACCCCGATCCGGGGGGATCCAAAGCTCCAGCTCCGATTCCAAAATCCTTCTCATCTTCGTATACAATTATTGCCAAAATTTCAAGCCTCTAAGGAAAAATTTCCATCGTGGAAGGAGCCAGCACTCGTCCGGAACCTCCATTCCAGGCTGGTGGTGATGGAGCAAACAGACAACCGAAATAGAGAATACCTTTAGCGCAAACCTATTATTATTAATTTATTATTAATTTATATTTTAATTTTTTTTATTTTAATTTAATTTTTTTTTTAATTTTTTTTCCAGTTCCAGTGTTCCAGGAATACATTTTCCAGTTTCCAGGGTTCCTGAATCCTTCCGGACCAAGGATTGTTTCAGGATGTTCAGTCCCTTCAAACCCTGCCCACTACAGCGATATATCGAATCCCTATCTAACCGGGAATGTTATTAAAAATTTTTCTTTCGATTTATATTTTTCAATGCTTAAAAAGTCAACCAGCAAGCACGTAGAAGACGATTAAACAGTCTATATAGGGGTAAAAAACATCATTAAATCGATTGAAACCATTCAAAAATGATTCTATCGATATTTTAAACCTTTAGGAATCAAGAAAAACCCCTTTTTGGGCTAAGCCCCTTTTGGGTAAAAACCCTTGAGTTCAGGCTCAAAACCTCTGAAAACGGTTCTTCCAGACCTTAAACTTCGTCTCACCGACCTTAAAAACCCTAACCTTGACAAGACGTCAAGCTTGAAAAACCGATGTTGCAAATGGTTGCTTTGCAATCTATGTGCAACTTCCGGTTGCAACTTCCGGTTTTCAGTTTTAGCGGAGGTTGTGCACCCCTTACGTATCATATAGTAGGAATATATTAAAAAAAAAAATCAAAACTGACGGAGTCGAAAAACAGAAAAGGGGGCCTATATATATAATATATATATAATAATATATATATATATATATATATATATATATATATATAATATTATATATATATATATATATAATATAATATAGTATATATATTATATTATATATGAATAATATATATATATATATATATATAATATATATATATATATATATATTGACATGAACAAAATTTCACCTAGCTATAGGACTTAAAACATTGCTAATTGAGTCGTCGCTAAACAATGTTCAGATTCTGCAGTTACTGAATTCCATAGAAAAGAGCTTGGTTCCCTATTATTTGAGCCACATCTCATTTAGTTAGGATTCTCCTGGATTACAGGAGAAACCTAACAAAGCTAAGCATTACCAACATTGAGCATCACAATAATTTTGCGATCAAGTAAGCAGCAATAAAACAGGTAAACTTTACCAGCAACAGAACTCTAACTATTGTCAACTGCTTTACCGATAGGCAATATATAGGAATGGACTCTCAACTAGTGATCACTAACAAACACTCAACCAACTCGGTGAAAAATCTTCATAAAATAGCATAATACATGCACTTGCCTTTGTTGACAATGAAAGAAGGCCTCTGGTTAAGTAGAAACCAAACTATTCATGAGAGTTCTCAAACAACAAG
>JABUQX010090289.1:0-5000 GCA_015478945.1 Trachelipus rathkii | reverse complement strand
TCGGCTCTGATCCCCAGTTTACTCCCCCCAATAAATGGGACATAAAATTTCGGGAATTTTCAGCTGATTTTTCACCGCTGTAAACACCAAACGTAGCTTTTGCCCTCAAAAACGTTGTTTTCGGGTGTTTTTCTGTGACTGTAGTCATTTTCAAATTTTATAATTTTTCAAAATCCATGTTTTTGACATTTTTCGTATCAATTTCCAGAATTATTTTCGAAATGTGGTTTAAACTCTTACACCTGCCATAGATGAGGGGTCCCATTACCACAAATACACATAGAACGTCTTCGATTTTTTGAAGTTTTGGCATGCAACTCGATGCGTTGTCCCAAACTTCCCCCACCACATTTATATTTCTGCCATTCTTCGAAAAAGTGCACAAACCATTAGATATATATTTTTTTCTACTCATCGATACAACATCAAATTTTCAGGAGTTATCGTATCGGTATTAGACACAAATGTTATCGTACTAGTTAATTCTTGTATATGCAATAGGTTTAGATTTGTTCTTGGAATAAATTTTCAAAAAATAAAATAAAAATTTTAACATTTTTTGAAAATTTCCTTTTGTGTATACCAAAAAATTATTCTAAGTAAAAAGAGCATCTTGCCTATGCTTTGTACAAGCCCTGAAAAGTTAATGAGTTGATCGGCACCGGACTGAGTAGAAAAAAAACTATATCAATTTTTATAAACCTTTTCAAATGCAAAAAAATATAGGTGTTGAAATTGGACAACGCTGAGCACAAAACTAAAAAAAATTCGTAAAAAGTTTCTATGTAACTATTGATGGTAACTGGAACCCATCTATGGCACTATTTTTCAAGTTGAAGTCATTCGAAAAAAAATTTCTGGAGTTATACGAAAAAATGCTAAAAAAACATGCACCCTTCTAGAGAAATATAACAATTCTGAAAGACCATGACCAGTCCACAAGATAAACACCCGAAAAACAACTTTTAGAAGGCAAAAAAATGTCAAGCTACAGTAGTAATGGGTTTCTATCAGGGTCAAAAAAATCGGCTGGATATTCCGAATCTTCTATGTTGCATTTTTTAAGGGGGGAGTGAACAATGGGCGCTTAGCCGAGCCAAAAATTGAACCCTATCCTGAAATCAAAGAATTATGTTAATTACAAATTTATCAACAATAAAAATAATATAAATACTAGGTTCTGACCCTCTGCAGAGCATTTGTACTGTTTTCCCCTTCATAACTATTGGCATATTTAAAGTTCATCTGACAGAGAATCCTCTTGCTCTGTAAAGAATCTTTGCCAAGGCGAGAACCATCGGCTCCACGCAGCGCTAGACGGCATTGCAGATTGTACTTATAAAGAGATCAAATGAGCACCTCCTCATCGTTAAAAGCTAGTCTGACAGGCTGTCCTGCTCGATTTCGGCTCGCCACGTTATAAGTTGACAATGAGAGCAAGGCTTTACTCTTTATTTGATCTTGGTACGTTTGACTTGAGTTTAGTTTCAGTTAATTCATCAGCACACCAAATTGGTTGAATTAGTAGTACTTCTTCTTTCCATGTCCTCTCCCTCGCTGCTGCTGACTGTTGGCGTTCTCGAGCTTCGGACGGGCCGCAATAACCTCTTCCACCTTCTTCTCATCTGGGCCTGACCACTAGCTTTTGCCCATTGCTCTTCAAAAAAAGCCCTCATCACATCAGGCGAAACTTGGGTGGAAGGCAGTGGCCAGAAGGTATCTCATTCTTCAAAGGTTGCTGGAGAACCTCTTTATCATATGCGTCAAGGAGGGAGTATTGACCAGAGGGCTCACAGAACTGGGAAATTGGGATTGGTCTTCAAGTTTAATCAGCTTTTTTTTTGGTCACAATGAGGGTGGAGATCAGGCAGCTCAGATAGCACTGATTCTCAACTTGGATTTGATCCATGGCAACAACGCTGGAAACGTATCACTTTTAAAGTTTTAATTAAAATGTTTACTCATTATGACGCCACTGGCCTGGTAAGAGTTGCCAGGTGACGATTATCGTTATATAGATTTATATAAATGTTATAATTATATATATATAATATTATATATATATTTATTATATATATATATAATATATATATATATATTATATTATATATAATATTATATATATTATATAATGATATATATATATATATAGAGAAATATATATATTATATATATATATATATAATATATATATAATATATATTATATATATATATATATATATATATTATATATATATATTATATATATATATATATATATATATAAAATATATATATATATATATATATATATATATATATATATAACCCAATCTATATATCTATAATTACAACTATATATATATAATATACTAATAGGCCAGCTCTGAAGAGCACAATTCTCATATTCTCAAAAATCTACAATTAGCTACCGGAAACGAAAAAGAATACATTGCTGGTATCCTGGCAAAATTTTACCGAGGAAACTGTAAAAAAAAAAAAACAAAAAAAAAAAAAAAACTACATATAAAAAAAAAAAAAAAAAAAATAATTCACCCCCTTCAAAAATACAAAACTACGGTGGAAAATGAAGATACATTTTTGGAATTCCTGCTATAATTCTTGTTTAGAACAATGCCAAAACACGAGTGTGTTATAAAAAAAAAAAAAAAAAAAACTTAAAAACATAAAGTTAGCTATTTTTCTTGGGGTGCTGGGACATACGTTTCGGAATACTATCATCAGCCCACTATACCTATACTATACTATTACATATATATATATATATATATTACCTCTACTATATATGATATATATTTATATATATATATAATAATATATAATATATATATATATATATATAATATATATATATATTAATTATGTTAAAGGTATTACACGTTCCAATTTAGGCGGGCCGAGCCGACAGGGGGAAACACAGGGCGGGGACGTTTTTTCAAACCCCGTAGGGAGGGCGCGAGGGTTTGCCGGAGACCGTCCCCGGGGGCGGGAATTAGTACTTACCCGCGTATTCCCCGGAAGCCGAGAGACCCGACTCCTGCCATCGGGGCTATACCCTTGGGGTATTTCTTAGTTAAAAAAAAAAAAGCCAAAAATTTAATAGAGCTATTTATTTTTAAACGTCAGTAAGCCAATAAAAGGGTCTCTTAAATAGCTCTCTAATCATATTACTATAAGTATTAACAATAATTTTATTTATTTTTTTATTTTTTTTTTCACATTTTCGTATCTTTCAATTTTTACCAGATTCCACAAAATGTTATTCCTTTGTCGCGTAGCTATTGGTATTTTGAGATATAATTGTGTTTTTTTAATTTTTTAGAAATTTTTTTTTTTTTACATTTTTCCGGCCACTAAAATTGGCACCAGCCATTCCAGCAAATGCTATTCCTTGCCCGGTAGGAAGCCTGCTTGTAAGTTTCGAGATATGGATTGTGTGGTTTCTAGAGGAAACCTAACCATATATATTATATATATATATATATATATCTGTATTGTATAAAATATATATATTTCTATATTTATATTAAATGGAGGAAATAGGATTTAAATACATATATATATAATATACATATATATATAAATATAATTATATTATATATATTTATTATTGTAATGGGACGATTAATCGTCATCGTCTCGTCATTCGGGCCAAAAAATCGGCATATTTTTTTCACATCGTCAGTCGTCATCGTCATCGTCAAATTCCGCCGATTATTTTGCCGATTAACTGAACAAATATTAAGAATTTGGAAATATAAAAACTCCCCATCGAGAATAATCCTAAAAAAGAATATAAATACAAAAAATAATAATTGAAATAATTATAATAATAATAATAATAATAATAATAATAATAAATAATAATAATAATAATAAAATAATAAGTAATAATAATAATAATAATAATAATAATAATAATAATAATAATATATATATATATATATATATAATATATATATATATATAATATATATATATATATATATATACTATATATAATATACTAATAATATATATATATATATATATATATATATATTATATATATAATAGTATATACCATCCCACCCTAGTATGTATGACATTCCAGTGCCTAATGGTTCGCCTTTCTGTTATGCGTTCATATCCACACTCATCCTCCAGACAACATATCATAAACACATACTTATATCCACACCCCTCTTCTAGACAACATCTTACAGACATCCCTATCCCTTATATCCATACCTGTAGGGAGAAAAAATTGCCACATCTCGTATGTCTGCGTGTCGTAGAAGGCGACTAAGGACGTGTAGTTAGGTTGGCTGCCTACTAGCCACTTATCTTTTGCCAGAATGCTAATGCATGCCTCGGAGAAGGTCGTGATCGCAGTAAGCGCCCTTCTATCCTTCGGCGAAAATGTATGAATCGTATCTGTATATGAAATGTCAGAGGAATAAATGTTGAGGAGATGAGGAGAGAGGTGATGGATGTATTTAGAAAGGGCAAATTTGATTTGCTCGCTGTGACTGAAACAAAGATGAAAATAAACTGTTTGTAAATGAGTGGTCTGGTATGAAATGTCATCTTGTGTTGCGGTGAAAGGAATGAGAGGGAAATAGAAGGCATTTTGCAATAACTCTGAATGAGTGAGTTGGTCGGGTAGGAGAGCTATGTGATAGAATTTGATGTGTGCTGCCATCGCCTACTGACGTCTTAAAGGCTTAAATTTAAGTTTTGAATGGTCAAAATTTGTGTCCAGGTTGCGCATATTAATCCATCTCGAGGGAATGTGAAAAGATGCGATTTTCTGGGATAATCTGAATGAGTTTTTTTCGATGGGGGGAATAGGAGATTCACTTCATTCGCCACATATCTGCCCATTCAAGGATTCTTTTCTCCTACAGGTGGTCACCACACTCACGGGCACGTTAAGCACATATTCAAGAGGCGCGATGTACTATTATCTCAAAATAATCCTCCCGAGCGGCACCGCGAACTCGCCACCCTCCCACC
>JABUQX010090288.1:20000-25284 GCA_015478945.1 Trachelipus rathkii | reverse complement strand
TTCGAATCATTTTCTGTTCGTATTTGTATTTCAGAATCCCTGGCTTACGACAATTCCGTTTCACTTTTGTATTTGTATTCCCCGTTTCATTAGAGTTATTAGATTCAAATCTCAGAAATTGTTCAAACTTCCTCCCATTTTTCGAAACTATTAGGGAACCTCATATTCTCGTTTTGATTCATTTCGAACATTAAGCAAACATTTTGATTCTTGTAATTGTCACATGATATTGAACATAACAATTTTGTAAAAACATTTATGTCTTTTTTGCTTAAGGTCTTTATGTTTTATACATTAGCCTTAGTAATTTTTTAAGAAAACCTAACAAAAAATTTATCATGACATAACCTACATATCATACTAATCATGAATAATCTGCTATCTGACAGGGTTTGGTCAAATTATTTTAATACATTGTTTCAACGACTAACGCTAAAGTGACCAAAGCTTTTTACCTTAATGAAAGCTAAGACATAGCATTATCCTGAATGATTTTTTATAATTCTGTACTAACGACAACTACACCCTAAACACGAATAATGTACATTAGCAAAGTCCACACTTTCCCTCAGTGTAGTAGCTAACGATATCAAACCAAAAACGTAACCCTATGCATACTTTGTCATAAAAAGCAACTATAATTACATAGGACCGTACCCTATTCACACTTTTCAAACATATCTCTATAAATCACTGTTATTTTACAGTAACATAATAACATTAACTAAAAATTACCATAGCCTAAAACTATTATCATTACTGACCAACAATAATATGCTAACCCGTAACAAAGTTTCACACATAAATAAAGCTAACATATAACCTGAACTAAAATATATGTAAACATAAAACAAAGTTTCATACTTAACAACAGTAAAGTAAACTACCATTGCATACAGAACGTATCCTAGTTCAACTTTTTTCAAACCATTATCTCAACTTCGTGTTTATTTTTAATTAGCCATATCATTTTAACAATAAGTTACCTAAACTCTTAACCTAATTATCATTAAGACCAACAATGTTGCTGACGTAACAAAGTTTCACAATCAAATAAAGCTACTATCAATATCTTGAGCTAGAATATATGGCCCAATGAAAAACCAAATTACCTTATGATTCGAATAAATGGCTAACATTAACAAAAGTCCCATACTTAACAACACTAAAGTATGACTAACAGATGCATAATGAACGAACATTTGTACAATCTTGATTTGTATTTCCTGTTTCATTAGGGTTATTAGATACAGGTCGAGAATTGTTCAAACTCCTCCCACTTTCGAAACATTATGCAATACTATAATTCTTGCGTGGTCCGTTTTTGAAACATTTAAGCTATACATTTGATATCGCTTGTATTGACAACAGAGGTCAAACATAACAAATTTTATTAAAACATTTTTATGTTTTGCTAATGTCTTTGTTTTATAAACAACTCTTTAAAACTATTATTTTGTTAATTTATATTTTCTTTAAAACTTTTTATTTTTTGTTTTTTTTAAAGAAACTTTTAAATTTTTTAATTTTATTTCATTAAAACTTTTTGTTTTTACTAAAAATTTGATTCTTTTTTTTTTTATAATGTAAAAATTTGTGTTTTTACATACCCAAAGCAGTTTAAATCAAAAATCAGCCCATCCTCCTACTCTCCTCATTCGTCTCCGTACCCTTCTATGATCTATCGATCTAATGATCTATGATTCAGTCACATTTCGTTTGTATCATTTTGGAATAAACAAACATTAAAAACAAGTTCTTTCACACATGATCACATCATAACAGTTGGGGTCACATTAAAAACAATACCCCATTCATCCTGTCTAAAGAAAAATAAGTACAACAACAACAACTAAACAATCTCACAATCTCAATAAACGATTAAATTAACAAAGTCCACAATTAAAACAAAACAGTAAGTACTAACATAAGCGCAAAAAACGTTAACCTATTCACAATTTTTGTTTTTCAAGCGTATCTCTCAACATACCCAATGTAATTTTAGATTACATGGTATATTTAACAAAAAATTCATAACCTCGTCTAAATATCGATCAACGAATATACGTTAACGTAACAAAGTTTTCACGATTAATAAAGCTTTACCATAGATCTCTGAACTAAGAATTTGAATTCCACAACGACACAACCTAACACACCTTTTAAAACATTGAATAAAACTGTTCACGTTAGCACAGTTTCAACAGTAACAACAGTAAAGTAGTAACTAACATATCATACAAAAAACGGTAAAACCTATTCACCAACTTTTCAAGCATATGCTTCTAACATTACAATGTTAATATACATAAATATGTAATATTAACAAAAAATTTACTAACATTGACTAATATATCAATACAGGCAATTCAGTGGAATATATGCTAACCGTAAAAAGAAGGATTCACATCAAAAGCTAACATAGCATGCCCAGAACTAAAAAATAATGTACAACAACAAATTAAACCAACTTAAGTCACGAAGAATAACTAGTTAACATTAACAAGTTTTCACCACTTACATCAGTAAAGTTACACTAACATTAGCATGCACAGACATATTCTATTCATCTGTCTTCAGTACATAATCTCTAATAATTTACGTTAATTTTAATTAACACAATAATTTAACAAAAATTATCAATCATGTCTATATCACACAGACAACGAACATATCTAACGTAACAAAAAGTTTTATTAATTAAATTCAAGTTACTATTTAACAAAATTTATCTATCAACCCTTACCTAAACTATCATAATCCCCACAACAAATGCAAAGAGAATAACAAGTTTTAATCCAAACATAAACATAAAATAACAAAGTTTTATCCAAACATAATCGTTAAAATAAGCTCTTTGGCAATAAAATATCATAGTTAAGAGTTGTTAAATAGTTTACAGAATTAAAGCAGTAAATTGCAGTAAATTCAGTAATTCAAACACTCAGTCCCCTCCCCTCCTCATTACCCCCCCCCCGTTCATGACCTTTTGATTCTATTGATCTATTGATTTTCAGTCAATATCGAGTATCATTCGGAAATAAATAAAACATAGTACAAAATAAGTTCTTTATATAATAACCAACGAATATATGCTACGTACATTGTTTTCACATTAATAAAAGCTAACATAGCATCACCAGACTAAGAATATTAAGCTTCAACGACAAACCTAACACACTATACATACGAATAAACTACTAACTTTAACAAAGTTCCATACTGAACAACGAGTAAAGTACCTAGCACAGCATACCAAACACGTAACCTTATTTCATACTTTTTTCCAATGCATATCTCTAACAAATATGTAATTTTACTATTAACCACTATAGATTTACATCGCATTTCGAGTATCATTTCGGATAGACATAACCCAAAAATGAGTTCTTTATTAATACGAATCAGCGATATATGCTAACATAATATGTTTTACATACTTAATAAACACGCATAGCTCATATGAGCTAAGAAAGATAATGCACAACGACAAAACATAACACAACTTTACGCTTTCGAATAAACCGTTAACATAAACAAAAAGGTTCCACAAATTAACACCAGTAAAGTAGCTAACACTGCATACAAAACGTAACCGTATTCATTACTTGTTTCCAAAACATATCTCTAACAATAACGTATAATTTTTACATTGAAACGTAATACTTGAACAAAAAATATTAATCATACTTGTCTAATTATCTACAGACAAACGATTACTGAAAACATAAATTTTATCCAACATAACATAAAAATAAGTTCTACTTGAATAGAAATTATACATAGTAAAAATTTTGTCATAGGTTTACTGAATTTTTAAAATAGTAAAAATCAGTAAATCAAACTATCACCCAACTCCCCACCCCTCCCTCCATTAACTTTTGATCTATTAATCTATTGATTCAATTCACATTTTCGAGTATCATTTGGGAAATAAAACATAACACAAAATAATGTTCTTATATTACTACCAACGAGTATATGCTAGTGCAACGTTTTTTACATTAATAAAGCTAACGAACATAGCCTGAACTAAGAATATATATATAACGACAAACCATAACAATCATATGTACGATAACAATACTAACTATTAAAGAGAAACTCTCACTTTAATGCAGTAGTAAAGTTACGAACACGTCGTACAAACGTCAACCTATTCACACTTTTTTTCAAGCATTCTCTTTACTATCAATGTCTAATTTACGACTAACATCGTATATTGAGCTTAAAATTTAGCAAACCCACGTTCTAATCGATCATTCTGGACAAAACGAATATATTGCTAACCGCGTAGACAAATTTTTACATCAACTTCGTATATTTAACAAAAATTCATCATAACAGTCGTCTAAAATAATATCTAATCCCCAGCGAATAATCGCTAACATAACAAAGTTTTAACCAACAATAACATAAAAATAAAAAAATTTTATCCTGACATTACATAAAAATAAAGTTCTTTTGAATAAATATCACAGTTACAGCGCGTAATAGTTACTGATATTTAAAGCGCGGTTTAAATCAGGAAATCAGTAAAATCAAAGCGCCACCCATCCCTTCAGTCCTCTATCCAATCCACTGCCTATGATCTATTGACATTATTGATTCAAGTCATATTTTCGAGTATCATTTAGGATAAACATAACATAAAACTAAGTTCTCTTATATACTGACCTACGGAATATTGCTTACGCATCAAAGATTTTGCATCGATAATGTCTAACATATCATAACTTGACAAGATATAATGTTAAAATTCCACACTAACATACTTGCGCATGAAAATTAATCGCTAACAACCTGAAATTCCCTACTCATCCAAAGGTTAAAGAGCTAACATGTTCATATACTAATAATGTCGATATGGTCCCCAATTTCCAGCATATCGAAATAAGGTAAAAGCCGTATTAATCTAACAATATCCCTTAACAAAGTGACCACCAATCTATCAAAGCTACCAGCATCTTGAACTATGAATTGACACTAGCTTCATCATAGTGATATTGCGTTCGAGTATTAAACATCATACTTGACTATGAATAAACTAGACATTAGCAAATTTTGGGGCAAACCTAACATTACGCAACAAAAACTTATCCTAGGCTCACGTTTTCTAACACATCAGCGTCAGTTAACACAGTAATCTTACGAAACTTATCCTTTCTCTAACAAATCAGTGTGTTAATTGTCAACGATTCGTCATAGTTATTGTTTATCAAAGGTTAAGTACGCTAAACGTCCTGAATATTGATACAACACACAATAGGTAAAGCGTATTTAT